>JAJJHQ010001034.1:3274860-3338475 GCA_021223825.1 Drosophila ironensis
GTGGGGGGTGCAGGTCCATGGGTCACGGCATTGTCGCCAAGTTCGCGTGCGTGTGTGGGTGTGGGTGTGGGTGAGCCTGGATTTCTTTATTCAATCGTTTTTGCGACTCCCATAGCGCTCTCATCATCAGCGGCCATAAAATAAAAGTTACGCACACCCTTGGGGCCAGGACATTACATTGGCCCATCCCCATCCACATATCCGATCCCCAATCCTCAATCCCTATTCCCTTTATGCGGGTGTGTGCCCACGCATGTCCTGCGGTGTGTTACATGCTTGACCGGCTTTTGTGCCCCACAATCTGGCCATCTCGGCGTTCTTGTATTCAATATAAGATATATGGCCGTTGACCGGAAATAATTGCTGGAGCCGAGAAAAATTGGAAAATTGCGCACAAAAAGAGCGCCGTGGGGTGCCCGGGGCGGGTGAGGGAATTTGCATGCTGCGCATTTTTCAATGAACAATGACGTCACACACACGAGCAACGGAAAAAAGCGCAAAAGCATTGTTGCCCATTTTGCGGCGCCTATCAAATCGGGCATTTCAAACAAAGCAGCCAACTCTAATGGCTCCACTGAAGCTGAAGCAATGAAATCCCGGCAATGAGACAGGAAGTGGTGATGGTGGTGGTGGTGGTGGTGGAAGTGCTAAGCTTATTGCGTCGTTTAGGCAACACCCTTGCCAACGAATTGGCCAAGTGGCAGCCACGGCGATGAAGATGAACCCTTTGAGTGGCAGACATGAAGATACATTTTAGCACACACTCGGCTACACACGCACGCCGCCAGCTCGGCTTGGATTTCCATGTAAGCAACCTTAGGTCTTTGATTTGGCGTTGGAAAGTAAAGAAAATCTCTCTCGCTCTGCGTTTCTGGGATCGCATTTCCCAAACAGGGGGCGGAGGGCGTGGGCTGTGTGACGTGTAGCGAATTGACAAGTTTTTTGCGACTTTCGCAATTTTTATGACTCCATTTACTTAGACGCAGCCAGCTCAGGAAAACTTTTGCCCTGCCGATAAGGAAAACGGATCGGGGGGCCCTGCCAGCCATAGGGTTGTCTTGGAGGAAATTTATGCTGATGCGCAGGGCCCCAGAAAGCCGAAAGACAACAAACTTGACATGGGCCCTGGCTGTTTGCTCCTGCACGGGCTTGTGGGTGTGGATGCGTGTGTGTGGGAGCAACGATTGTAAAATATATTAACATAAATTTGACATAAACGCTTCACAAACAGTTTCTCCAAGAACCCAGATTGCTGTCAGCCCTGCCAGGCGGCAGGCACACCACCCCGGTGACTTATCGTTTCAACTTTATTAAACCGAAATCCAGAGCCTTGCAGAGTGCGAATGCGAAACTGCCAAAAGTGATTTGATAAATAGAAAAATTCCACTCGCCACAGCGCAGCCGTTGCTGAAAATTAATTTAAATTTTTAATGTGATTCTTGATCGTAAATTGCATAGATACCCGCAACAGGAATTCAATACCCTGCACTCAACGGGTATTCCGCAAGAGTGAATTGGGCGACGAAGTCTCGCATATTTATGGAATTTTCACTGACGGCTTTAGCGTCAGCCTTCATTTGTCACTGGGCTTAATTGTGCGCTATTTTTGAATCGCCTGTGTGAGGGTATAGAATGGACTTTGGTTTTCCCGCCCAAAACTCACGCCTCACTACACACATCAAATTCATTTCATATGCTGCAGCCCATCAGCGTTCTGCTCCTCCCCGGCATGTGGCAGTTTATACTCGTATGGGCATTTCATTCTGACGAGGCGACGAAAATAACATGTCAAATTTATAATGCCAACAATTGCGTTATGCCTTTTTTTACGACGCCGACGGCTAGGCAATAACCCCAAAAACCAACAAAAATATAAAAACAAAAAGACGAAGGAGCCAGTGAATGGGAAATGGTGTTGGCCAGGCCAGATGCTCTTTGCTTTGCCCACGGGGGGATAAAAGCAGACTCGAAAATAGCACGCCGGCAATTTGGGCATTTTTTACGATTTGCCGAACTAATTATGGCAACTTCCCCAGTGAGCCAATTTCGAATTGTTCTCCGCGGGGATATTACCGACCATTTGCATTGGCTCCCAACGATTTAGCCCGTTCGGAGTTTCATTTGGGATGCCTACAACACCGATCCGGCGACACCGCGTGAGGAGGCCTTTTTCGGGGGAAAGAAAATCGAAGGCGCATCGAAAAATCAACTTGCTGCCTTGAAGGCGTCACGTTTCGACGAAAGATGACGGCAATTGTTGCAAATAATTTTTTATGCTCTGCACTGCCTGCGGCGCAGAGCATGGGTGCGAATATAGATAAAGATAGTATATCTGTATGTTCGCGTCGGTTTGTTTGTTGCCAAAAGTTTCGTTTGTTTGTTTGTTTGTTTGTTTGCCGAGGAAAGCCCAGGGGCAGACAAGCAAGAAGCCGCATAAGCAGCTGGAGCAGCAGCAGAAGCGGCAGCCTGCCGTTTCTTATGACTTTCATTTGTTTTGACATCACGTTGCTGCAGTGCCGGGGATTCCCACCGGGGGGATGGCAGGGGAGCTGCATAATCGGCACGGCACATTGAAAAAGAAAGGCCGACCGGGGGATCGATCGAAAAGTTATCATAGTTATTTTCATCGCAAAACTAATGCATTTCCCAAAATGCAAGCCAAAAGTTTTTAGCAAAGTGTGCACATTTCTCGTTTGAAACTTGTTTTGTTTTGAATGGTTGAATCGCATTGAATGTGGGAGAAATATGGGTTTAAGAGATTTATGTTGTTAAATTTGCTTTTAACAATTTTTGGGGTTTCAGATTAATTCGAGATTTTACTATTTTCTACAAGCCATAGCTTAAGATGTGTTTGAATTAAGTGCCAAAACTAGCGAAGGAATAATGCGTACAGGAAGGCAAATATTGACCTTAATATGTTCAAGGGACTCCCCATGAATACTTCTTCGAAAACTAAATATTCCTCGTTTAACTTTTGTTTTAATTTGAATGCTGGAACCATATTAAATTTGGAAAAATTATGGGCTTAATAGTTTCATGTTTTTTATATTTCTTAGAGACTCGTATTGTTTTCACTAAACACCGATTGTAATCTACAATATTCTGCAAGCCATAGGGTCGAATGTGTTTGATTTAACTGCCAAAGCGAACGAAGGAATATTGCTTTCAGGAAGGCAATGATTGACCTTAATATGAAGCAATTTTAGGGGGGAATCAAGGGACTACAATGAAAACTTCTTCGAAGGAAATCTGGAACTTTTCCGAGCATCAAGTGCTTCAGCTGCCCTCGCTGGAGATGCGGGAAAATCCACGACTGAGCCATAAGCAGAGTGCTGCACGTTGCCGATTGCCAGTTGGTGGTTTGTTGTTTTTTTGTTTGTTGCTTTTGCTGTTGGGGGTATTGGAAGTCGGTTTCTGTGCTGCTGCCTGCTGCCTGCTGGCCAATGCCTGTTTCTTTTTCGCATTATTACGCGTTATTACAACAACAGCGGCTGCACAGGCAACAGCATGACTTTGACTTTGCCTCAGCGCCAGTCTCAGCCTCAGCCTTTGCCTCAGCCTTTCCCATCGATTGTGGTATGTGCTGCACAATAATCAGAATGTTTTTCCACCCCACTCGAGGCTACGTGAAAATGGGCGAAATGCGCAAATGTTTGCACACTGGTTGAGCAGCATAATGTATGGCATAGGGGCAGATACACATATCAATGCCCCCGGAACCCCCGAGCCAAGTCAGCGGGATCCAAGGAAACTCATCCGTGGCGTTAGCAGCTTTGCCGGCGGCCCTTATGCATTTTTCATAACATACCCAAACACGTGCTGGCTACATATTCATATATGTATATTTGCCCCCGGCCGCCTGGATGCGCAAAAAAAATATAAGACTCGCAAAAAAAACAAAGAGATGAGCTACAGGGCTACAGAGCTTCAGAGCTACATGAAGTGAAAATTCCAGCACTGCCCGTTGAAATCGGCCAGATCTATGCATCCATCAACACGTCAGAGGGCGGCAACAGCTGCCGACAGTGCGAGTGCCAATAAAAATGTTAAGTATCTTTCCACTGTTGACATTCCAGGGAATCTGCTCGCAGATACTTGATGCCGGAGGAGGGGCCGTAAATTAGGCTGGAGATTAGAGCGCGCAAAACATTTTTGACAACTTCGATGGGCGCGACATAGTTTTCGCCCGGCGCAGATACGTTGGCACGCTCCGGCGCCAGAGATCGGGCATAGTGCGCCCTGGCAGCTTGTCAAATTTCGTGCTCCCGTGCTCCGGCAAATGTACACAGCCATACGCGTATGTCCCGGGGCTACACGACGGTCGCTGTAATGAGTTAAGTAGCACGTTCCCGGAGTCGTGTAAACATGCTCATTACACAGACCTCCAGCATGCAGGTGAGTCCATGCGGAAGGATAAGTTTGCGGGCGTGGCAAGCGCGTTGCCGCCCCTGTATTTACACTCCAGAGACCCCGTGCACGTCACTTGTATTTACAGATTAGCATAAAATTAACGCACAGGCCCACGCACATTTTATACACAAGTAATTTACATGATAATACACTCGCTCTTCTTTCGCTTTTCAAACTCAATTTGCAGCCGGGGCTGTTCGAGTTTCTAATTAAAAATCGAGTGGAATCAGGTTTTGGTTCTCGGTTTTTTGGCGTCCCTCCACAATGATTGCTACTCACCCGTTTGCCGCGCTTGCCGCGCGGTCCCTTTTCGCCGGGCGGTCCGGCGGGGCCGATGGGACCCGCTTCTCCTCGCTCGCCGGGCTCACCGGGCGGACCTGTGGAAAATGTTAATTTTCAGCGCACCGTTCTAGTGACAGATTTTAAAATGCGAATGGATATACTCTCGGATGAACAGATACTCAGATACGCAGATACGCAGATACTCAGATACGCCCGCAAGTGTTGTCCAAACAGGGGCGTGGCCTTTTGTAATTATAGAGCTCAATAAAGCGGCCACCGCAGCCACCGCCCTGGCTTGTTATTTGTTGGTTTTGGTCAGCAATTTGTCCAACTGGCCGATGATAAGGGACAGGCAGAGGGCTCTTGATGGGTTAACGATGCAAATTGTTTATTTGCCAGATGAGAATGGAGAGCAGACCAGAGTTCACAGTGGTCGAGAATCAATGGGAATTAGTTCAAGGCTTTGCCAGTGGTTTTCCCCATTTTCCATGCTAATGATGCCGGCGACTTGACCCACTTAGCAGATACTCAGGGCCAGCTTTATGGGTATATATATATGCACCTCAAGCAAGGCGAATTGAAATGCAAACAGATGCGGAATAACAATTTAATATGCATAAGCTGCACTTTCGTTGGCAGCTGGCAGCTGGCAAGGCAGAGCTTACATTCCCGATCAACTGGAGCAGAAATTGAATCTGCGTCCGATGCCGCTCCTTCGGATCTCTTTCTGTGTGTCGGGCAAATACTCGAGCTGCTTGCAGCCAAATCCAATTTGTGCCCGCCCTCCCGGCCAATTTGCCACCGCTAAACGCCAGCTCCTCACTCAATTTGCGGGCCTTATTCGTCGAGCCGCTGCTGACAACGATAATGGCCAACAGCCTGTCGAAGTGGCTCGTAAATCCATCAGGGCCAAATTGACTTTGCCCCACTGTGTCTGCCTGCCCGGGACAGGGCAACCTGTTTAGTTAGAATAATGAGAAATTGCGTTTTTTTGTGTTGTCTTTCGGTTCGGGGGCTGTTTGCCAGGTCCATTAAATGAGACCATTTGCACAACAAGGACCCACGACGAGTGGGTATCCCGTCCCGGCAAGCATCATAGATAAATCCAATTGTGTGGCTTGTCAAAACGGGCTGCCCCGTATGCCGGGCTCCGGCAAAAAGATATAGAAAATTTATTAAGTTCCTGAAATTGCGTCGTCCTATTCCTGGGCAGAGCATAAATTTGCCGCTCCGCCCTTCGGTCCGCTGCCTGCTTGTGTGGGGATCCTGTCGCATTCCATTTGTTTATAAAGCATTTGTCTGGCTGCGTTGTCTGCCTTTTTTGTCCAGAAGTTTTCTATTTATGGTTGCATAATTCACCGTTAAGCATTTTAGGCGACAATTGCAAAACGGAATAAAAACTACAGCCCCACAGAGCACTGTGTGTTCGGGATTTATTGTGTCCAGGATATTGGATTGCCGGCGAGCTTAGTGCTTGCTCTTCGCTTGTTTTTCCCACTGGCAGATGAAATGCATAAGATAAGTTTTAATTCCATGGAACGGAAGCTGGCCGAAGAAGCAGTGCAATCAACCAAAAACCCAAATGAAATGAAATTCAAATAAATCATGAAATAAATTGAATTTTTTGATATTACAGCTGGGACCCAAATGGACTGGACTGGACTTTGTTTTTGCTGCTTCAGCCCGAATTGTGATTTTGGGATCTCAGTGCTGGACCGGCATTTTACGGACTTGTGTCAACCACCCAACCACTGACAGACTACAAATGACACATTCAATTGGCTTTCCAGGGGGACGGGAAGCTTGGAGGGTGGGTAGTCGGTCTCTGAAAGGCCTGGGCAGCTTAACTAATTACGCAAGCGATAAGATAGGCCGTCGAGACCAGACGCAAGGAATCCCGGATACAAATGACATTCCATTTATTCAAATCAAGCCCAAACGATGTGCCGCCCGATGATCCCCCGGCGACGGCCCGGCTCTTGTCGCTGATTTTCGGGAAAAATAAATTGCAATTTCATGTCCATCAACGCACCAGCGCGCCGTCGTGGGCGGAGGCGGGAAGTTCGGGAGCACTGGTGGCCAACGAGTGCTGCATTAGTGACTGGGAGTGCAACTGCAGGAGGCGCTGCAGCGAAAAGTGCTGCAACAGCAACTGGCGACAGCTATCACAGCGGCAGATCTTGTACTGGAGCCCAGAAAGAAATCCAGAAACAATGGGCGGCGACAAGAGCCGCGTCATCGCAATCGCACAATCGCATCGAATGCAACTGCAACATGGTAAGCACTTTGATGCCACGCCACCGATAAGTCAACGGCTGTGCAGAGGGGTTGCAGGGCGGCAGGGCGTCAGGGCAGGCCCTGGAGCAGGCAGGGGCAGCAGGAGGCGGGCCCTCGTAATGATGCGGGTTGCACAAACCACAGCAAAGCGCTTAATTGATGGCGATGCTTGATGGCCTAACGAAGGGTCAAAAACAACAGGGTGACCCTGCCAAAAAGACATTTCAAAAGCCTAGCATGGACTCTGAGCTATTACAGGCAAATCAAACACTAATTAAATTAGTTAATCTCACAGATAAATGAAAATTTAACTAGCAAATCGCAATTAAATGTTAATTTCCTCTCTGACACCCGAAATTAAATTCCTCAATTCCGTAAATGTTTGTCCAAGGTTCTGGAAAGCTTTTAAAGCAATATAAAACGAAATTATTGTTGACAAAATTAAACAGACATTCTAGTCTCCCA
Organism: Drosophila ironensis; assembly: GCA_021223825.1. Lineage (NCBI taxonomy): Eukaryota > Metazoa > Arthropoda > Insecta > Diptera > Drosophilidae > Drosophila > Drosophila ironensis. Next base: position 3,282,295 of record JAJJHQ010001034.1, read on the forward strand.
ATAAAATCAACGTCAAGCATGGATCGTCAACGCCATTAAAGTGCAATCCATCAATTGGTCAAAGGAACATCCATTGTCGCCCGGGGCTCATCCAAGCGACATTTATGGGCCATCAATCCACGAGCCCAAGCAGCTAGTCGGAGAGGTCGAAAAGCAGATTGTACATTTATTGCGCCCACTGAGTGCCCCTAGTAAAGCAATAGTACAAGCTCTGTCCCACTGAGGTTTCGTTAGTTTTTTTTTCGGGGCTCCCTCCCATCCATCGCTGCACATGGCATGCCATCGCCTCCAATAGTGTTGGGCTCCAACTCGATGGTAGTCATGCTAATGAGCCGCTAAAAGCCACATAAATGACATAAAGTTGCATTTTTACGACTGCCGGACAGGGCTTCGGCTTTTGAGAGGTCCCGGGGTCTACAAATTTTTATGAGAATCGTTGGATTTCTATTTGATTCCCGGGCGTTTCAACTATTTTGGAATGGCATGTTTTCTGGGCTATTTTCGTGTATTAAACTCGAATAAAGTGCAGAAATGTGTTGGGGCCAGGCCCATAAAACCCGAAAAGCCGAACCAAATAAATGGAAATTCTATTGTTGTTTGTGGGCGTGTTCGTAGGGGCGGATTGGGGGCTCCCTACAAATTTTGTGCGCATTTAATTGACGCCAATGTCCGAGCACAAAAGGTCGTAAATGTTATCGCAAAATGCAGCAGCCGCCACGCCGGGCGATATTTGAAACATTCCGAATATGGCAGTGGCTTGAAATTGAATATTTGGAAACTTCGGAGTTGGGGTGAGGGAGAATGTATGAAAATCGCCCGCTGCCAGTAGATTTCCATTTTAACGAGCCGCCAACCAAAAATATCTAAATGGCCCAAATCAAAGGGCCAAACTAATGGGACACAGCCACAGCTAGCTAGTCAATGACTCAATTAGATGAGGGTGGTGCCGAGAGCGTTCCCAGATGCGGATGACAATAAATTAGGCGACCCGCAGCCGCGTGGCAACACTTGAAAAAGCCATCGATCGGCCCATTCAGAGATCCCTACCCTGCACGCGTTTGCGTATGCGTATGCGTATCCGTATCTGTATCTGCATCCGATTTAAGTGGCTGTTGGATGAGGCAGGCACAAACAAACTGGCACTTACCTGGTGGTCCCGCCGGTCCCGGCGGACCCTCGATGATGCCCGTGGGGAACTCGTCGCCCTTGATGGTTGTGGTTAGTCCTCGATCGCCCCGATCACCCTTGTCGCCCTGCGAAGTGAGAAGCGAGTGAGTCATTGTGAAAATTAAGAGGAAAATGTGACTTCTCCCGCTGCCTCTTATTGTGTGCAGCATTCGGGCGAGGCCTTAATGCATAAATAAACGATAAATACTGTGAAAAACCCGAGACTGAAAAGGGCACGCCATAAAGAAAATGGGAAAATCCGGAGAACAAAAGCGGTCAGCACCGACACACATACGCACACCCGGTCCGGGAGACAGGATGACAGCGAATCACTGGCAGTCACTTAAAACGTCGCCGTGTTTATCCAACAGATACAAATAATGCATTAATCCTGGTGACATCTTGCTTCCCCTTATTCTCTTATCTGGCCCGTGTGTGTGCGCCCGTTCCTTTCATCAGTGATGGCAGGTGGAAGGTGAAGGTGTCCCTTTATATTGTACATGCAGTTAGGGTACACTCAAAGGGACAGGACTTATAAATTCCTTACTTTATTATGTGTCGGCACGTTTTCATGTGTGAGAGCAATAAACACAAGAAATTTGTAATTGTTCTGAGTTTAAAATTGAAACTGGTTCTTTATTTCAAGGTTAAATAAATGCTTTGACTTATAGAAGTTGGAACCCCAAAGCAGCTACTAATAACTATCTAATGCTTTTCCGGTTAGGGTACTATATTCTATATTTATCCACAAAATCCGTGTAGTACTTAGTGTCCCTAACTGCTTGGCCAGGTACAACAAACAGCTAGCGGAGTATCTCATCACTGGCTGGCAGCGGCCTTTGTTTCGGATTTTCATTATGCTATTTCGGATGAATCCCCGCAAACTCACCTTGGTGCCAGGTGCGCCCGCCACTCCGGGCGGTCCGACGGGTCCCGGCTGTCCGGCCTCGCCCTGCGGTCCCGGTGCTCCGGCCTCGCCCGGGGCTCCCCGCTCGCCCGGCGCCCCCGGCTGTCCCGCCTCGCCCGGTGGTCCCGGCGGACCAGGCTCGCCGGGCTCTCCCTGTTGGGACACGACACGGAAACACGTTTATTAGCTTAGGATCTCCCATGGAGGCGACCGAGTTCGGGGCACGTGCAGGACATAAAGTATATGCAGGCAGGACATGCTGGCAACAAAAGGAGGCCAAAACGAACTCACCTTCAGCTGTATGACTGTGGAAGCGGATACATTGACGCCTGCTTCTTGCAAGTCCTTACAGCATCGAAATTAACCAACATATTAATAAACGCAACGCAACGCAACGAAACGAAATGAAAATATTGAAAAATCAAATGGGTTAATCAAAACAGAGTTGAACAAAAGATGTTGTTAATTAATTACCAAAACATTGTTAGTTCAGCTGCTGCAAAAAGCGAGATTAGGCAAATGAAAAGCAAGTAAACCAGCTGCCGTTAAACCAAATTAAGTGTTTTTTGTTCTTGTATTTTTTATTCAGGGGGGGATAAACTGAAAACTACGAAAACAAATTGGATGAAAATTCCATTAAAAACTACCAAGGGATCTGCTGAACAAAAGTCCAAAAAGTGGCCACTGCCCAGGGGGGGAGGAGAGAGGGGAGAGTGTACGAAACTACGATGTTGCAACGAATTTATGGAGCAGTTTAAACAAAAGAGCCAAGTCAGACGACAGCAGACAGGCGACAACTTAAAAGCATTACAAACGAGAATGAAGCGAGACAATAAACACAACTACGAGTGTAAGTACAGATAGAGACTACAGCAGGGACTGAGCCCAAAGGACAAATACAGGCGCAACCAAGACAGGCGGAGCCAAGGACAACAAGTTGCAAATAATTTGTTGCATACTGGCTGCCGTCTCCCGGCCGTCTCTGCATTTGGCCCTTGAAAAATGGTCTTGACCATGTCCACTTCTACGTCTACGGGTTAAAAATAGGACGGGGCGGAAACTAGAATTCTACGGAGCTGAGACGAGAGTGGGTGGTGGCAATATACCTTGACAGCAACTATTTCCGCATAGCCCAGCGTGCCGCCATGCAGCGTTGTCACCGATCTCTTCAGACCCTAGGAATGCAAAAGCAATTTAGATCCGGTCAGACTCTATTTAATTTGGAGCCAAGAATTGCAGCAGCCTTTTGCGGGATTTTGCGAGGGAAACGGACGCTCGGCCGGAGCCGCCGACTTACCTTCACCGTTTGGAAGACATCCATTCCGGGGTGCCCGGTGTCGCCCTTTTGACCCTTGTCGCCGGGCTTTCCCGCCGCCCCCTTCTCGCCGCTGATACCATTCAGGCCCTGCACGGGAACAAAAGTTATTGCATTGCGAAAAAAAGAGCGTTAAATTATTATCATGTGGCTTACAACATATTCTTACTCGTTATAATAGGGTGGGGATTTTCTTAAGTTTTATGGCAATAGTTTTCTAGTTTTCTAGTTTTCGGTGAAAACGCAATAAATCTGATTAAAGAAACCCTAATAATAATCTTGAGGTTCCGTTAAAATTAATTGGGTTGCCAGAATAAAAAATAAAACTTTATTAAGCTGTTTCATTAGACGCTCTAGAACTACGAGACGAATTTATCATTTTAAATTATTGTAAAAACTAAATAATGTTGAAAACTATTATTTTGAAACTTATATATTAAAATATTCTAATTTCCAACAATTAAAATAAATCAAACCGTTTTCAAACCGATTTTAAAGCGTCTTTACATGAGGACAATTCTTTGACATAAATGGATAAGGTTGCCTATAATTTCTCGCCGTGCTCGGATAGAAAACTCGAAAGTTTGGTCCGGCATATGGACCGAACTTCCGGCTGCTGTTTTTAACCAGATTTTGGCTGCCACTTACCGGTTCGCCCTTGTCGCCGGAATCGCCCTTCTTGCCGCGCTTTCCACGCTTGCCCGGAGGACCCGGCGGACCTGGTGGACCTGCAATGGAAAGTTTCGCCGTGAGTTAGTTGTGAAAAAGCAATCTTAAGGTCGCCTCATTAGTTGCCCATTGAACTCGCCGCTGACCCACAGGACGCAGGATACCAGTGACAAAGGCATTTCCTTGGGCTACATTATCCCCCGGTTTCCTCTCCGTATCACCAATTTTTCCTCCTTTTTTTGGGGCGTTGTTTTTTGCGCAGTTGGCGCAAATTCATTTAGCTGAAAAATGACTTTTCGCAGCATTTTGTCACACTGCGGGCACGGAGGGAAAAAGAAGCTCCGCGCGAATGCCGGGCACAAAATATTTACAACCACTTTGGATGCTATTATTTCGGGGCTGCGAGAAACTTTATCTCCTCCAAGGAGGCAAGGACAAGGACCACGACCAGGACGAGGACCAAGGCGGCCGGCCAAAGCTGCAGTCGATGCTTTTCAATTATTTCGTATGCAATTTTCCGTGGCATAAAACTCCAGGGAGCTTCGTCTTGTAATTTTCCACTGCCTGCCGCTGCAGATTCTGCTCGCCGGGCCATGGCAATTATTTTTATTAGAGCCTTCCCGCTGCACTCGCCGATTCTACTCCATTTTTTGTTTTATTTTATTTTTGCATCCACCAGACAGGAAATTAACGCCTCAAATTGCTAGACAAGGGCGGGAATGTATGGCGGGCGCCGCCGAAGGTGCGAAAATATTTAATTAAATTAACAGACAATAGCAACAAAAGATCAGCAAGCAGCAGTGGAAGCTGCAGCATTGGCTTCAGGAAACATTCGCCCCCCGGCGATTCCTTTTGCTTTTAACAGGAACTTTTGTAGCCCGTTTCATATAATAATTGTTGTAATTAAGTAATTTCGGTCCTCTTCTTGGGAGGCCAAGAAACGGCGACCGGCTGCTCTTGGGTTTTGAAAAGGAAGCTGCCCTTAATGCAGGAAACGACGGCAAACAATTTAAATTCATTTCGCGCTAAAACGGCGCCGCAAACTACCAGAGGCACGCGCCGTCCCACCGCCCAGTGGGTGGGTGGCAAACCGGAGGATGGAGGCGGGCTTATGGGTCATGGGGCATAGGGCATGTGGATTTGGAGGGCGTGCCCGTGTGCCAGACGGTGTAGGTGCGAAGTGAGCTGGCGCAGGCAGCCAGCATGACTTCCCGGCTGCCCCGTTGCCAACAATCCAGGGCTGCTTATTTAATTAAAAAAAGATTTCTCAGTCCACGCACCCAGAAGCAAGCAAGTGGGGAGGCAAATAAAAACAGAAAAACTCCCAAGAAAAGTATATTTCCAAGATGTTTTTCCGGAATTTATATTCAAATGGATGCTGTGCAGCAACACAAAAATGTGTGTACTTTTATATCAACTATTTCTTACCAACAGCAAAGCGCAAACTATTTTCGAAGAATGTAAATTAATTGTAGACTTCAATATTATAGTTTTACTGCTAAAAAATATTTAAAATTCCCATCCAAATGCTTTCTAATATTCTAAATACGTTTAAAGCGAGTTTAAAACATGGCAATGCCTTTGAAACAAAGTTCAATGGGCGTAAAATATTTATAGCTTTCAATTTTCTGCCGTCGAGGAAAACTTTGTATTAAGCTTTATGAGTTTTCGGCTTATTTTAATCAATTGATCCCTCCGGTTCCTGCATTGCCGCCTTAATCCGTCCGTGAAATTTTCGTAATCTTCAAGTTGGCCCACTGTTCATCGTCGGGGCAAATTATGCGCTCGCAGCACTTGCCAAGTAATAAAAGCCAACCAATTAAGCGTGGCTAAGACCCCGGCTAGAAACAATGAAGGACTAACTCCTCCCGGCGGCTGTGCGGAAGCGGGAACGGGAGCGGGAGCGGGAAGGGACCAGTGGGAGGACAAGGAAAAGGGGCGTCAAGTGTCGTAAGCCAAAGGCGTTGACGCAGAAAAAAAAAAGTTACGAACGGAAAATCAGAGACTGCAGAAGGAGGCCTTTGTGTGCTAGCGGAAAAAGTTAAAATTGCTCTTAATCTAATCGCAACATAATAATCATAATCATAACATCGTTTCCCCTCACATACTCTCCCCTCTCGCGCTGTGTCTGCTTTGGCGTTTTTCCCTCCCTTTCACTCGCCGCCGCCATTAACGCCGCATTTTCCGTATTATTTTCGCGTTGATGGCGCCATTTTGGCTTACAGTTTGTTGGCTGCTAATGGCATTTATTTGCCGTTGTTGGGCTGCTCCTGTTTCAGCGTTGATACTGCTGCTTAATGCTCTAAGAAATCGCATTGTGCCAACACACGACCACCCGCCCGCCCGTACATAATATAGGCTGCTGTCAGCTGAACTAAGTGCGCTGCCAGCTGATGAAGTTGTTGAAGTCACAACTTGTTTCCCCTCCTCCTTGCGAGTGTGTCGCCTTCAATAAATGTATACGATGCGGATGTTGATGCTCAGCCTGATGCTGATGCTGATGCTGCTGCTGATGATGATGATGATGGTGGCAAAGGCAATTGAACGTACTCAGCCATACGTGCTGGCAGAGTTATAAATCTATATCGGGGCGGCATTAGTTCAACTGCTGCACCAGCTCAGCGCCAGCAGGGTGGCCCGTCGGCAGGCAGGGAGGGAATTATGTCAAGTTGTGCGCGTAATAAATACTCGACTTGGCATCGCTTACGTGCGTACAAAGCCACGACAACACGTACACCAAACAATGGCCAAACAAGTTGACAATCCCAAGTCGTCCGAGAACGGGACTGGGGCGGAAGAGGGCTCTGCAGCCAGCGCCCCGGGGCAAGCTGGCTCAAAGGTCTGCACCTGATCGGGGAATTGAAGTTTCTGCTGCTAACTTTGCCGCCACACTTGGGGCTTGTTCATTCGCCCGGAGAATTATCTAATTTGCCAAAGTTGTTGCAGCAGCAGCCCAGCAGCAACACAGCAACACAGCAGGCGGACGAGCCCAAAGGGCAGTGGCGGAAGGGCGGGAAAATCGAGGTTCAAAGGCTTAGCCCCGTCCACAGTTGCTGGTCAAAGGCTCAATTGATTTTTCACTCAGGGAGATAACTCGTTTGGGCTCGATTTGAATAGCAGGGCTGATTGAATGTACAAGCGGAAAGGGCGGTGGGAATGCAAAAAATGTTTCCCCCTGCATATGTAAATCTGTGGTTTCTTCACAGATAAATACTCGGCAGGAATGTTGCGTCGTTATTGAAATTCTTTGAAAATCTAGGGAAATTATAATTGCATTCAGTTGTGCAGTGTTTCCATCTTTATTCCCCGTGTAGCGACCACTTATCTTTGAGCAACGTCAGAAACTTTGCCATCCTGAGCATTAAAGCCAACTGTCACTCGGCATTTTCATTAGCTGCTCTGGGAAAGTAGGAAAAATGAAATTTAATTTCGCTTAAAGTAGGTAAAGCAAGCACAACTGCAGCTCGATTCTCCGGTATCCGGATCCAGTATCCAGCACCCGGCATCCAGCATCCAGCATCCCTGTCATCCTGTCAAGGACGTCTGTGCGCTGCGAAAAGCAGGAGCAAGAGCAAAATGAACTGCCAGCCAGGAGTGAAACTTGAAATGCAAACATTGATGGCAAACTTTTAACTTTTGCCGTGACGTGTGTCGTCCTTGTGCTCCCCGATGTCCCTGCGCCGCCCCGCCCTCCCTTAATCCAGGCACCCCAAACGCTATCCTACGTGCGTCAGCAGCAGTGGCAGTGGCAGTGGCAGCGGCAGCCAAACGCAAAATGCAGCCAAATACAAAATGGTAAGCGTACTTAAAGCATTTGCTCTTATTCCTTCCTGTTGCGGACATAACTGCAAAAGTTTCGCCTGCCAGCCTCGCAGGAGCACGCAATCGCAACTCCCCTGGCTCCTTGGCATTTGCCTGCACAGTAAAAAATTACTTTTTCGATTCCTTTGGTGCTTCACCAGCAAATAAAGCTTCAAGTAATCCGCACGTGTAAGGGTTTTTATTAATTTTAAAGCGTTTACAACTGCATTTTATTTTCTCCGTGCATATTCCGACGCTGCTAACGCAAATGAAATTATGTAGCCGGCAGGGGGAGCTTTGGAAACAAAAGCACGAGGAAATATGTAAGTTGCTTGAATGCCAAAAGGCGCACCAAATGTTGCTGCTGCTGCTACTGCTGCTGTGTTGCCAGTTGTTTGTCTGCAAGTTGCCGCTGTAAATCTTCAATAAATGCGTTTTGCAGCAACAACCAGCGGAGCAACGATAAAGCATGCGAACAGCAACAAAATGCGGCGCTACATTACATTCAAACAATGGCTGCGTTCTTGTCCCGGCCCTCGGCGCTGTCCTTGTCCTTGTCGTCTGCTGATATGCGATACTTTCCATATAAAATAACTCTTGTCGTCTCGTCGCTGGGATCCTTTAATATGTATACTTGCTCCTTGGTTTCTGGCTGCTCCCTGTCTTTTTTTGCTAACGGTGTTTGGTTCACAAAAGTGTCTCATTTTGTGCCAGGGTCCTGGGAACTCATCCTCACCCCTCGACCCAGGACACAGACACGGATCTGGGAGACATGGTGTCCTGTAATTGTGGAGTGATTCGGTTGCTTCCTGGAAATCTGATTTATCCCTTTTCAGCTGACACACTGACTGGGCGGGAAAAATACGAGTATTGAAAGCTGCTACGTGGTGCTCACGCACTCTATTTAAATGCTCCCTGGACACTGATACGTGCCTCTTGCGGATTATGTAGTAATATCTTCTTCGGGTCTTTAGTATACTGTGGTCGCAATAAAATAAGTAAACACGTAGACCAGCCCGAGTGGGATTATCAGCCGGGGCGAACCCGTTTTGGCCTTCTCTGATTTATGCCCGCTCATTAGGACGAAAACAGGTTGGGCCTCTTCATATTTACCCAGATACCCAGCGCACGCCGTAAATCAGTGAGCCGAAACTGGTTGTCCCACGGTGCGATGCGACAACAGGTCAACCCCGTTGGGATTTAATTCACAAATTAAAGTGTCTAGTATGTGTCATGTTAATATTCAATGGGAGACCAGTGGCACATCTTCGATAATTCAATTCCAGTGGTTATATTGGCCATCTTCAGGCCCGTTGCTAATTATTGCACTTGAGCGAACAGCCGAATGCCCCTAATTGACTTATGCACGACCCCTTCAATGGGCATATAGTAGTTGTGTCCGGGCAATTGCAAGTCTATGGAGGTGGAAACGAGAGCTTCGAATAGCCAGATCATTAATGCTGGCATGTAATCAACAATGGTTTCGGGCCAAATTAGTCGCCCCTGGGCGGTGTCTGATGTTCGACAAATGCATTATGGCAAAGTTTTATTAGCTCTGGGACGAGACGGAACTGGGGCGGGGCGGGGCGGCATTGTGTCTGCTCCTTGATTCTAGATTCGTTTTATTTGCAGGCGAAAATTTGCACGAGGTAAATGTCTGGCAGTTGGCAAAGCAACACACCCAGGCACACAGCTGGCAATGGCAAATGTTTGCCAGAGTGTTGCCATGGCCAGAAGGCAAATGTCTGACAAATCTGTTGCATTATGGCAGCCATATGCTGCTGCTGTGGATCCTGGTCGCATATCGATTTGTCGGCATGTCAACGTGTGCGTCTGGCCCGCAACTGTGCCAGCCATTTCCGCTAATTAAATGACAGCCATAAGTTTGCCATATCCCGGCACGATAGTTGTATTCAAGCTGATTAAATTGGCTGCCTTCGGTTGATCTCTAATTCGCTAAGCGGGCGCGAAATCCCAATTTGGGGCCGTACACCAACAGGTTGCTCTTATTGGGTTGCAATTAATTAACACAAACCGCCCCACGCCCGCACACAACCCGCCCTCGATTTGGCAATTACACATGTAAATCGCGGCGCTTGACAAATGTTTTTTGCGGTTTGCCCATAAATATTACACGTAATTGCCTTGGAATCGCCGCATCCCCTCCCTCCCTCTTGGGCTGAAAAAAAGTCCATTCTTTGGTTAATTGCAAATTGTATTGCACTATCCGCACCCGGTTTTCAATTCACGTTTGCTATCTGATTGAGTGACGGCTTCATGGCTTTGTGGTCTCATTTAACCCGCTCCCGAAATATCCGCAGCCATCCCGGCTGACAAATTAGCTTCACTGTAGTTGGTGGACAGTTGCTGGCTGCGGCTTTTTTGCTTCCTTTTGCAATTTGACTGTTTGCTATTTATATTTCGGTATAAATGCAAATTGCATAATTTATTGCAGTTCCCGATTTGATTTATGAGTCGAACACATCATTTTTTATTTGTTCAACTTTAATGGTTTGTTGTTGCGTGGATTTATGGGAGAATTTTTTGTTTGTTATGATTTAAATGGTATTTTATGAGGGGTAATGTGTTTTTAATAGAGCAGCCGGGGAATTGAATTCGCTTTGATATTTATGAGCGCAATGCTGTGCGCCTCGGCTTTTGTTAAGCGTTAATATAATAATTCATTCGTTGCGTCGCTCTTGTTTTCCTTTTCCACCCAGATTTGCATTTCCCGCATTTCCTTGCCGCCTGGCTCTGCTCTACTTCTGCTTTTCCTCGCTTTGCATTTCAAATGCAATGTGATTAAACCGCAATTTGAGTAAGTGTCATGGGATAATTTGCATTGTCACAGCCCTGACATCCAGCAGAAGCATTGTTTTGATTCACAAAGTCAGGATATATATATCCTAGGCAAGACATGACCTGAAATTGGCCCATCTTGACGGAATCAATGGAGTGGCAAAACTGGCAGCTCCCTCCGCTGGAACTTTAAGTGATTCGTTTTAATGGTAATGTTGTCACTTACTTTCGAAGGCCCTTTAAACTCCAACCTGCCGAAACAGTTTATTAAAAACACTTGTCCCCTGATGCGAAAGGGAAATGGCCAAAACGAAACAAGAAACAACAAGAAAAACAATGGCAAAAAAGCAAGGTAAATCCCCGAGGGTTTTACCTTATGTTTAAGTAATTGGTAAACAGCTTTGGCCGGTGCTTGGGACGGCGCAGTCAGGGATATGCAAACCCTTTTCCGCCTTGCCCCTAGATGTTAATGCCTTTGTTTTGGCCACGTTTATGCTGTTGTTTTTTATGTTTTGTTTGTTTTCGATTACAAATAAATAGAAAACAAATGCTCGACTAATATAAAATCCCCAGGATAATCCCCTGGAAATTGTTGCCCGAGAGGGAGCAGCAACATCTGAAATAAGCCATCGAGAACTGTGCGTTACAATGAACAAAGGAAAAATCTAAAACAATTTAAGCGAACACTCGTGGGGGGGGAAAAGCTGAACGATAATCCCCTCGAAAAATGAGTGCAAGCGCTGGAGCCAAGGCCCTCTTAACAATGGAAAGTGTTTGGCGCTTAGATGCGAACAAAAATGAAAATAAGAATTTCATTTCACTTTTCTCGGATCTGACACGCTCTTGACGGATGGCTGCTGTCCCGCCCCTCCCCTCCCCACACGGCTCTCAAATGGCATTAGCATATTTTCCTTTTTCCGTTGTATAGCTTTCAATACGTTTCCACACAATTGCACGGGCAAAAAACGCTGGGGGAGCGGGGGAGAAACGCTAAGACCGCAGCGAAATTGGAGCCATCTCGGCAGCCAGTGACAACGGGAACGTATACTACGTCGGAAAGAACAAAGCTACGCTCCCTCCAGAGCCTCTGATGTGCGTCAAAATAAACGTATGGTATGGTATATGTGTTTTCCACGGGTAAATCAAGAAATTAATCCCTTCAGCAGCTGCGACAGCACCAAACAAATAATGAAAGATATATTCTGGTCGCCCTTTTTGTGTGCCTTATAAACACAACAATGAATGGGACGAATCAAGCTGATGAAGAATGATATAATAACAATAATAATCATGGCAGCGACACTCCCCGCTCGCCCGCAGCCCAGTATCCACCAGATACAGATGGGCCATAAAAAATCACAGCACCCCCACGGCGGGCAGTGATAATAAAAAAATGTGACAAGTGATACAAAGTAAATACAAGCGAATCTGAAACCGGCAGACGAGCCGACGCAGCAATGAATGGTAATATGTATCTCTGGCGCGGCATCCCAGTGTACCAGTGTGTGCAGGGGCCAATGTATCCGCCAGCCCGGTATCTGCAGCCGTTTCCGCGGCAGCTGCTCCTGCTCTCTGCCCCAACTTCACTGCAGTTCGTGTGTGGCATTCGCACAGATTTTTGCCCCTTGTTTGGGCTGATGCTTTTTCTGTGTGTTTCGGCGGTGTCGCGGGTGAGCCTCTTTTTATGGCCGTAATGGAATGTAACCGAGCCACTGACACAATACAAAATGCAGCTCACACGCGAGCTTCGCCCCTGTCCGATGAGTTATGGCTTAATTGTTGTGTCAGCAACGGCGGCGGCGCCGATGTCCGCCAGTGAGCCATATAAGTTATTTGAAATGCCCGCCCCCTCAGCAAAATTGCAGAGTCGCGCAAATTGCGGTTCCTGCCGAAAAGAAACGACTGCGAGTGTCTGGTTTCCCCAAAAAAGAATTGCGGCGTCAATACCCATAATTCCTCATATATATTCGCATATGCATTGCATAATTTACATGCCCGCTAAGCAGCCAGAACATGAAAAAAATATATTCGAAAGACGTACCCGTTTACTTACACTTGAGTGGCTGCCGGGTAATACCCGGCGTATGTGCAATATTCCCTATCCGATCCCTTCACCGACACCTCCCTGGGGAGTTGGCAGCCGAAGTGACATTTACACAATGGTTATGATGTCGATGTGCGCGAAATGTTGCTGCCATCAGTCATGTGGTAGTGTCTTCTTTGCCAGGCAGCCGGAGAGCCAGCCGATGATATGAATGAATTATGTGGATGGGTTCGGTTGCAGGGAGCGGCAAGGGGTGGTCGACTGTGTCGACATGCGTTTAACTTGCGGCAATTTTGTAACATGGAAGCTGCAGACGAGCACAAATGACGACGGGCGACAATGTTGGAAACAACATTTGCAGCAGCAGCAACAGCAGCAGCAGCACCACAAGCAACAAGAGCAACAAGAGCAACATGAGCAGCAGTAGTTACAGCTACATGAGCAACCTGCAGCTGACGCTTTCGGTGGCATATGCGCGCCGGCTTGGAGCTTTTGTGGCAATGTTCGTGTGGCATAATTTAAATAATTGAAAGTTTTACGCTTACGCGCATAATGCCAGAGCACATCTGATGGCCGGATGGTCCTGCAACCGTCATCCTGCATCCGCACGCCGGCATCTGTCCTTTGGCGCTTTAATGAGCAAATTACAGGCACACCACCAGTCGCGCTACATGGCAATGAAATTAACCAATTTCACAACGAAATGCAAATGAGCAGTCGGCTAAAAATGTGTGTGTATAAAAACATGGCAAGAAAAAACCGATGAGCCGGTGGGCCGGTGGGCCGGCATCCTGCACGTTGTTTCATTTTGTACCGGAGGGCATGTCAGAGACGCGAATTCAAATTAAATGATCACACTGCGCCCGGCACAAGTTCAAATAGACAAATGCGCCGCTGCCCCAGGCACAATTACAGATACGGATGGAGGCTCTGGAACAGGCACAGGCACCGTCACAGTCCCAGATACAGATCCGGATACAGATGCGGATGCCGGCAACCCTTTGTGCGCCTCCACTTCCTGCCCTTCCGCCTCTGTTGGGCGATGGTTGCCATGGTTGGTGCTGCTGCTGCTGCCCCCCCAGGTACGTGAGTGCAAACTGCTTACGCTCATATCATACAAATCATGCAGCTGCCATAAATTCTAAATTGCCAGCCATTTTAGCAGACACATCGGAAGGCAGGACGGGCCAGGGCTGGGAGCGGCGATGGATGCGCAGGGCCGGATGGACAATGCCGCAGGGCCTCTGCCGGGGCGCAGGTTGACTGATAAAAACGAGGCACACATAGCCTGCCACCGCCGATGAAGCCACTCCGGGGCAGGCTACAGTGGTGTATAAAAAGTGATTAAACACCAATTTAAAATAATGCTCAAGCATTAAGCGATAAGCATTCGAATAATGACAGCCATAAGGCCGTAAAACACTTTTAGATGTTTTGTGGTTATGCGGTATGGTTTAGCAATTAAAACCGAAAGGTTTTGTAATCTGAACTCCTTGTTTAAAGGGGTTTTTGCATGGTTACTAGCTTTCAGCTTTCGGTTTTGACAGAACATAAAGAGCACCCTCTTTGGGTTATGCACCCACTGTGTCCGAACGATTTCCAGGCAAAGCATAATGGAACTTGACATGTTATTTACCCATTGAGCGGTCAACGAGTGGCTGATTGAGTGTGAGTGGACTCCGGCGGAGTCTGTCCCCCAAGCCCATGCCATTCCACTTCACTCTGGGCAGCGCTTGTTTTCCGCTTGTTTCAACAATGATTGCTTTACTGTCCAACTGATGCGGACCAGCGTGGCGAGGAGCAGTGGCAATGAATGGCAGTAGCGGGGCCACGCCCTGGCCCCCGACTATTTCTATATATTTTACGAGTGTGTTTCGCCATAACTGCCAAAGAGCGAAGCTGTGACTGAAAGTCCCGCTTTGCAAATAAATTGCATACACATTCGCCCTCTTGGCACGCTGCTCCCGCATGCAAAAGACTATTTATTCTGGAGTCGAAAAATGCAGCAGACAAAGCAGCCACTGCAGCTTTCTATTATTTTAACTTTTTATATTTTTCATCTGCTGCTCAGCTTCTTTCTTTATGGCCCACTCCGAGCAACGCCCCATTGTTGTTCCTGCCCTGTCTCGGGCTTCATTATTTTTATTGGATTTTCTCCGGAGGAGAATATGATAATGCGAGCACTTCAAACGGGTTCAATATAACCGTCCTCCGGCCATGAGTGCATGCGAGGAGGGAAGACAAGCTCTTGGCTAATCCCGGCTTCGTTTCACCCACACAATCGGGCCAAGATTGCAGTTGTAACCACCACACAAGCGCTCACCAGCTCACCAGCTCACAAGCTCGCATGCTCACCAGTTCGCAGGCAGCCTGTCGGTTTGGAATGCATCTAATGGCATAGCTTGGCATATTACACATACGCCCCGTGGCGCATTGTCTAATAAATACAAATTTAGACAGCATGATTTGCCGGCCCGACCAGGGATCGAGTGCATTGCTCTTGAGCCACGAACACGAGCTTGGATCGGGTGGTCCCCTCAAACTTATATTATAATATTTATGACGGGCGGTGGGCGTGGGGGTTGACCTTTTGCTTTTGCCCGGCCGGATTGCCCATCCGAGTGGCCCTAATGTGATGTGGCCGTGTCTAACAGGGTCATTAGGCACAAGTGCCAGTGCACTAATTATGCAGCCAGCAGTGGGGATGTAACAGGAGTTACACCAGCAGCAGCAGCAGCAGCAGTAGCGGCAGTGGCAGCAGCAGTAGCAGCAGTAGCGGCAGTGGCAGCAGCAGCAGCTGCATAAATCTCTCTTAGTGGGCCAGCCCAGCATTGCCAATTATGCACTTTATGCCCGGGCATAACAGCGAGGATTGTGGAGCGCCGGCACGAAACACTTGCCCCACAAAACGGGTCACACAAATCCTAGGCTTTGGCCATTCTCCGTGGCCAAGACATGACCTCAAGCCACTGCAAGTCGCATTATGACAAGGCCTGCCAAGTCCCACAAAAACTGCACCGAACTTTGCCACCGGCCACAATTGCTGGCCGGCTGAAAGATAGCCGAGCTGATTGCTGATGGTGGATGGCTTAAAGGCCGGGCCACAGACCACGAATTTGAAATGAGGGGGAAATGTTCTGCAACCCAAAATCTGGCCTAAAGTTGATGGAACAAATGGTACTGCACCAAAGTTATTTGCGAGCCCAATTTAAGCTTTAAACAACAAATACCTTACAGTAAAGTGAATTCCCTAAAAGGTTTGAATTGAGCTTGCTTAAGTCCCATTATAAATTGCATTCCTTTGTTTCTGTGTTTTCACTTAAGATAAGGCCCTTAATTATTCAACCGAGTACTTTACAAGTTCATAAAAATACCCAAAATAGTTGAATTTCGTTTCACATTTTAGCATACTTAAAATCATTTGAAAACAAAGTTTATTTTGGCCAGAAAGTATGGCAAAGTACACCGCCAGTCCTGCCTCTTAATAAATTGTATTGCTCGAGGGTCCGAGCGCGAAGCTGCTGAACATTTTATGTACCGCATCAACACGTTGTAAGATAAATGTGGACTTAGCCTGGTGATGCCTGGGCCACCGTTGAGTGGCCAAATTTCAAATTAAAATTAACATTATGCAAATTTCGTCTATTGCTATTATACGCGGCATTGTCGCGGGTCGCTGCCGCCGCAGTCAAACAATCCTCGCGGCCCACAAAGGTTCGGATCGACGGACGCAGGATGTCGGCGCTGCGGAGCCCCAGGAGCACCCGGAACTGTGGGGGATGGCGAACTTTTTATGCAAATTAAATGTCTGCTACTGAAGCGCGTGCGTTTTGTTTGCTCTAAGGCTGCTGCTGCCGCTGCCACTGCCTTCTGGAAGGAAAATCCCGACCCCTAAGCATTTCGAAGCGTTTTCCTTGCCACGGCGACTGCGGCAGCTAGAAAATGGGGGAAAAACTTTGTTTTAATGAATTTTTTAGCCGCAACGCTGAGCATTCTCAATGTTTGCTTAATTAAAGTGAATGTGTGGGTATGGAGGTACGTGTGTGTGATAAAACATCTGCAGCCCCAGTTCTGTTTATTTGCCTTTCAACATGCTGCGCTTCATCATCATTAACAAAATACTAGCGCGGCGAACAAAAAGAGCGGGCAAATCAAAATAAATACAAGTCAGTCTGCGACGACACCAAGAACTACTCCTCGCGGTTGGCTGATGTGGCAACCAAGGAGTTGCAGCTTCTAGAGGATGAAATATATATTTTTCCGGCTCTTTATCGGATCCGAATACACGGGCAGAAATGCCGCATATTAGGAAATCTGGGATTGAGATTTTTGGGAATTACTTGTGACTAGTTTTAGTTTTAATAAGCCTTTAAATTTATCAGATAATTTTGTTTACCAACTCATATTGCTATTATATTATAGTGCTTTTTATCAGATCCAAAAACACGGGCAGAAAATCCAAAGGATTACATTCAATCATGGGAAACATTTGATTGAGTTTTTAAGAACTATTTATGCGTTTCTTTGACTAGTTTTGGTTTAATAACCTTTAAATTTTTCAGATATTTTTGTCTCTATCCAAACTCTATTAACTCACATCGCCTTTCCCTATAGTGGTCTAGTTTTTCATACCTTTTCCGCTTTCCCTTGCAGCTCTTGTTTGTTGTTGCTGGTCCAGAAATTTATGTGCTTTGTTGTTATTATTTTTCCTGCTTCCGCTGCGCCTACCAAACAAAAAACAACAAGAGCGGCGCTAGAGTCTGGCGCAAGCACTACAATGTTGCACCACGCTGGGGCAGAGGCGAGCAACAGGCTGACGGGTGGTGGAGGGCGGAAGGCGAACGGAGGGGCGCCCTGTGCAGTGGAGTGGCTTGGGCCCGGGCGGGGGAGTTGGCCAAGAGAAGTGTTCTCTACTTGGACTCAACTAGCGCCAGAGCTCGCCAATCCCCAAAGTTGCCGCTTTGCTCTCAAGTGCCCTCGCAGTTGTTGCCGCCGAAGTTGCTGCCACTTCAGATGTGGCCGAGGCTCTTGCCTTAGCTGCCTAGCTGCCCCGCTATGTTTGTGTTGCATTTAATTTGATTGCATTTTATTTACTTTTCCATATCTCTCTGTATAGAAGATGCTGAAAGAGGCGCCTCGGCTGCTGCTGCTGCTGCTGATGCTGCTGCTGCGGTTCGTGAGTTAAATTAATTCTACTTGATACACAATTCTCATCCCAGTCCATCCAATCTTCGGCTCTAGTCTGCAACATTTTCCGCTCAGTCTGCCAGCTGCCGCGCTGGGGTTTTCCTTTTGCCCCCTTTGTCTGTTTTGGTGTGCTTCTGCTGGCCCCAGAAGTTGATTAAGCGCCAATTTATTAGTTATTCCATAGCAGGACTAGGCCAGGCCTTGCTTTCAGCGCAGCCATGAAATATTTTTCATTTCCCGCCACCAGCCCCACCGAAGAAAGCCGCCAGAGGGTGCGGGCGGAAAAAACAGCGAGGAGTAAAAAAGCAAACAAACAGCATTTGGCACACTCATGAATCGGGGCCCCTCGAACCGTGAGTTATTCACCATATACGCCGGAATATACACGGTGGGCGGAGGAAGGCGGGAGCCCGGGTGTGTGCAACCACTCGAAATGGCGCGGAAAGTTATGAGACCGTTTTGTGGGCATATATATGGGCTCATATAATTCCTAGTTTCGGTTGCAATTGATTTACTGGGGCCATTTGTTATAGCTGATTTTGTTGTTCGCTGTGCGGCCAAATGCCAGAAACTAATTACGGGGAAATTCTTGAACACTTAGTAGTGGCAGGATTTGGGATTCAACTGCTGCACTTTAAGCGCCTGCAAGCCGGCCATTTCTAGATTAAATTGTTGGTTATTAATCTCATTGGTTTCGTATTGACACAAATCCCCCCATCAAAGTGCTCGCTCGGCTTCCCTGAACATAGTTATTTGCATTTGCATATGTTTTCCTCTGCTCTCCTGGGGATTTTCCGGCTATGCAACCGTACACTTCGCCTGCAGAAGATGAATGCTGCAATGCAAATTCAGAGCCACAAGGAGATATATATTTGAGGAAGCAGCTTCATCTGTTTGAGCTGAGATATTCCTGCACACAGCCAGGATAAATGCATTCCATTGCTACCTCTGCCAGCTCGTCCCTTTGGTGCAACATGATCCTCCGTATTTTAACCTCATTTGATTTCGACAGTCAAACAAATCCCACACAAGGCGGGCAAAAAAAAAAAAGAATTAATGCAAACCTTGGGTAAATAATTACAGCTCTCGGTGGAGCCCGGTTTTCCTTTGCGGAAAATCAAAGCTACAGCGCCAAAGAACCGAAAGGGGAGCGGGGGCACGCCGTTGGCCGTTGGCTGTTGGCAGTTAGCAGTAGTTAATCACCGGACAAACAAAGCAGCCAGGAAGGAAGCTGGCAGCGTAAACAAAACGGAAGAAGCCAAAGAAAAATTGAACCGGCTGTTGGTCTTAAGATTCCCACTGACCCTCGAGGTCAGGTCCGGGTGAAGCAGTTGGAAATGTGTGCTCAGTACATATTGGAAATGCGCCAGTTCGCTGCACTAATTGCAGCAGCAAAGCTGGAAATGTAGGGAAGGTGGCGGTGTAAAGCCCATCAGTGTTATGGGCCAACCGGCGTCAAAATCAATTAAATGGGCAACAGGCGAACGCTAATTGCAGCTTAAAAAGCTCGACAGGGCTGCGGAGGTGGCTAAATTTATGCTGAATTTTATTATCCTTTAAAATAAACCTATATTGAAATTATTTATTTACAACTTTTTCGGAGGTTTCCAAGGATACAGACTTGTTTGATGATTTTATAAAAGCATAAAAGTCCCAGAACTATTTTGGTTAATCTTATATACAAGCACTCTGTTGCTTTTGAAAATATTTGGTAATAAACATTTGCCATCACTGATTTTTACACCCACGGCGCTGCGAGTACAGCGAAGCACTTTGCGTTAATTGCACGCAGACCTCTTCATCCGATTTCGATGCTGCCCGCCGTTGAGTGGCCGGGTGAGTGGCAAATAAAAACACGAATTAAACAAAGTAAATAGAAATTCATCAACGTCATCGGCGACGCTTGGCCTTCGTCTCGGATTGTTGGCCGTAAAAGTCTCAGACTCCTGCCCGCCCTCATCCTGTGACTCCGTCTCCGTCTCCGGATCCGTCCGAATAAAATCCACAAACATTCGCCGGGCTCGACGCTGGTTTGTGTTATTCTTGCGCTACAATTCCACTGCGGAAGGGTGTATGGTGTGTGCGTTGTGTGTTGTTTTTTGCGGGGCAGACATAAAAGCAAACAAAACAATTGCAGTGGGGTCAGCAGACGAGATGGATGGATGGATGGACTGGTGGATGGACTGCAGCCGACGCCACTGCATTTAATCCAATGCCACTGTGGATCATTTTTAGAGTGCAATAAATAGCAACCACAAGTCGGTTTATGCGCACGCACAGCTATGGTTACAGCAATAGCATTAACCCCGAGAGTGTCCATTAAATAAATCAACACATTCAGTTGTTCAGTTTTTTATATGTGCTCTTAATTGATAGTGGCCAGCGGAGTTTTTAAATCTGCTCAATTATTGATATATTCACGCATAGGCACATAAATTCATCTATGGAATTAGAATTATGGCTTTTCTAAGAATCGAGAATGCTTTCTATTAGGAAATCAAGTGCAATATTTTATAAAATTTCTTAAGTAATACTTTGCAACGTCTTTTGGGGAAGCAAGCGACCTATTTCTTGGCTCGCAACTGTTTTAGGCCGATTGCATTGCCCATTCGATTGATTGGAAACTAAATTGATGTTCCTTTTTGGCTTTCCGGATTTTGTTTTCTATTTTTTTGGGGTCATCACCTCAACGGGCCACATGGCGCGTGGCATGCACCTCAAGTTTTAAGTTCTCTGCAGCAAATCTCCCCCAAGCCGCCCCACACATTCTTGCCCCCCTGAATCTCGACTAGTTTCGATTCATCTGTTTGTCTGTTTGTCGTTCCTCAATCATTTGCATCCATTAATCAAGTTTTGTTTTCCTCTTTCCAACTGTCGATGCGAGCTCTTGCTTTTTTCGCTCGCCAGTGCCTTGGGCTTTTTTTTTTGGCCTCCGCCCCCATCTTTTGTATCTTTTCCCGCTTTTTGTGTATCTTAAGTGGACACCAAGTATCTTCCATCTAACCGAATCGGCCAAGTGGTCAATGCAACGGAGCTTATCTAGTGCCGAGCAGTTGCCACTTTGCTGTATGCTCCAGATAGCCCCCCTCCCCCTCCTCCGACCGCTCGCCTATTAGCTCGTTTTGTATCTCGCAGCTGCCATCGTTCGCTTCCTTTGGGCGCTGCGAACGTTTCGTTGGCCCAATTCCCCCGAGGGCAGCACGAAACCTTTGTCCGCAGATATCTCCTCCACCTCATGCTCCTCCTGCTCCTTCTCCTGCTCCCAGCACAGCAAAAGCAACGTACACTGAGCGAAAAATGTTTCTGTGGATGGTTTTCCCCGGCGCCCGTTCCCCGGGCCCCGTCCCCCGAGCCTTAGACGTTTACTGCGGCTAAAAGTTTTACATAGTTCATTGTCTTGTTGTTCATCAACTTTTTGTGTTGTTTTATTATTTTTATCCAATACAACCCGCTGGGACTGGGAAGCCAACACCCAGGCCGCCGTCATGCCGGCGAGCTGTCATAAAGGAATGCCAAGTGAAGGATTCTGTTGGACTGCCGAGTACACTTCACGGCATTTGAATATGTATATTGTGTGTATAGCAAAGGCTAGCCCAAGGAAATGCTTTGGCTTAAACTTACTTGAACCCAATGTTTCATTTTAAAGTGCTTCATTTGCCTGGGATTACATACCTGCAATGGAAGAAGAGAAAATCAATGATTAGCTCAAGTATTTTGTAAAATAATTCAATGACAAATGGCAGCGCATTTGGCAGCCAGATTTGGGGAGACTTTTGCCTACCTAATACCATTCATCCCAACACACTGATTACTGCGAATGGTAATTAAACTTTTGAACTCTCCACGGAGCTGTCGTTGACGTGTCATCCCAGGTCCCGGCGGGACCGGTCGACTCCCGGAGACCCAAGTTCCGGGGGGGAACCCAGCCATCCGCATAATCAGATAAGCAATAACAAAAACAGCAGCAGCACAACGGCCATGGCCATGGCCACGCCCACGACCTACGCCCCCCGCAATGGGATTCATGACAGGCATAGACAAAGTTGAAGAAGGGCAGACAGCGCGGATCTGCGAGGTTCCAGGCCATAAGCAGTGGCCACTTAATTGTATAAGAAATGAGCCAAATGGACCCCATTGAGGTCGAGGGTTGGGAAAAGCAACCAAGGCACCAGCGACGGACAAACAAATGCGAAGAAAAAGAGAAAATGCCACTTGAAGTTGGTCTATGGCCGGGGCGTTAATTACATTTTTATTATTTTCATTCGGTTTTTGGCGCAAACGGCACGCCCTTCGATTCTGTAACCCCAAGTCAATTTCAATTCTAGTTTCGGAAATATCGGTTGAAGTGAATTAATGATGCACAGCAGCCCAAAAGTCAATTCGGGTCGTGATTGGGGAGACGGGGTGGCGGTTGTGTGGTTTCAGGCAAGGATGATGGTGATGGCGATGGCGAGGTTGGGGGAGAGCGAGTGGCCTGCAGTGTCTGGGTCGACTTCATTTTTCATGCCACCGATGGCGAGTGGTCGCCTTGGGTTGCAGGTCACGTGATGCTGTTAATTGCACACCCGGAGCCTCAGAAACCCAATGATGCTGTCTCTGCAGTTCTTAGTAATTCTCAACCGTTCTCTAAGTAACTGGGCTTCCAGGCCGGCGGCAGCTAATTGAAAAAGATCCAGCATTTGCAACTAATTGAAGCTACTTCACAGGTAGAGCGTTGAGGGATTGCTGGCGAAGGTAAGGTAGCTCGGCTTGAAATGGAACACCAAATGGAAATCGAAAACTTTCACACCCGGCTTGAGGGGTACACTCAAAAGCCACACTTCTCATATTCCATCATCATTAGCATTAGCATTCTGAGGGCAGCCCATCCCTACACATTTATATCTTCAAGGTTTTTGGGTCTTTTGTTCGGGCCCACTGACACTCGAGCCTCTGTAAACTGGGCTATAAAAACACTGTCGACCCATGATTGTAATTATTATTATTGTTGTTTTCACTGCTCGTGTTCGGGGCTGGCACAGACAAAAAACGAGTGGGAACATAAAACCATTAGCAATTCATCTTCCCGACTGCCTGCAATTAGAGAAGCACACATCCATGGACCGGGCAGAGGGTAAGCCGCCGGCAGGAATGAAGGAGTTGCCGCTCTCGAGTTCATTGCGGTCCCTTTGGCCCCGAAAGAGGCCGAGGCGAGTCAACTTCCTTAACACTTTGACAGCAATTTGCGAAATATGTTGCCGGCAATCAGCAGGGAAGTGAGAAAATAACAACAAAAGCGGCAACAGCCCGACGACCAAGTTTACAAGTCGCATAAACAGAGGCGCGCACAGAAGTATGCTACGGCCGGCGCTGTGTGTGATCCTTTGTGCCGCCCAATCTTACTCACTTCCTTCCGGTCGAGCGAACTGGGCCTGGGCCTGAGCCTTGGTCTGGGTCTGGGCCACAAGTGTTTGGCCTGGCCTGCCATTCCATCTTTTTTGTTTGTTTCTGCTCTTTTTTGCACGACTCTGACTCGCTTTTGGCAATTAATTAAAGAGGCAAAAACGAAAGATACTCGACACACACAAAAACAACTCGGGCCCCCGGCTGTTTTTTGGTGGCAAATGTAAAGCATGCCACTTTGCAGCATTTTCAACAATTTGTGTTTTATTCTGCTACATCCACGGCTGTTTGCCCAGCGTTTGTCTAGCTGCCCAATTCCAGCCTGCCAAAAGTTATTTTTCCCTTTTCGCCTTCTTGCCTGAAACGAACCTGCAGGCTCGGCGCTTGCTTGTTGTTCTACATTTTCTTGCTGTTGCTGGTGTTGTTGTTTGGCTATGGCTACAAAAACAACAAAAGATTTGGCCAAAAAGAGCAACAACAATAGCAGCCACAAGAATGGGCTGGCAAGTTGATATTCGTGGGGTTTTCCGGCGAATGTTTTCCTTTTTCAATTCCTTTTTTTTTCTGCTCGGCTGCGACTTACAATTTCGTTATTTATGACCGTGTCTAGTTATTGTTGCTGTTTCCCTTTTATGTTATTTATTTTGGTTTTTATATTGACTGTCTTCATTTCTGGGTTACACGTACATGCGCCGCCACAACTAGCAGCAACAATGTGCAAACAAATTGCAGGGGCCAAATCAATAAGGACATCGTGTAGCTCTGCAGTTTTCCTGCAGTTAACTTTGCTTTACCGTTGGGGGGATGCTTAACTAGTTTTTGCCATTTTTTGTTATTTTCCTGCCACGTGTCCCTCGGTTCCTTCGATAACAAAATAAAACAGGTACCCGTACCCAGGAGGCTACGTTAAATATTTATTTGCTTGCTTGTTGGCCACAGAAAAACAGTCAACAAATTTTGTTGCTAGAGTTTGGGAAACTTTTTCGCCAACTTTTTTGCTGTGCCTTGTTTACTAGGCTAAATCGCCGCTGGAGTACGCCCTTATCTGGAAGGTAATTGCTCTATTATAGTTATTTACTTAATTTGCCAGGCGGGGGCTGAAAGTTTGAACATCCAACTCGCTTTAAACCAATGCGGCTCGCGTTTGAATGGCGCCAACGCCATTTCCATCCATTCATGCGCTTCCGCTTCAATTATTCAGACATTTTCCAATCAAACCGACGGCAGCAAGCACCCGGTGGCAAACAAACAATATTGAAATATAGTTTCCACCTTGATGTTGGTAAAATTTATTTTCGTTAATTGGTAGCAA
Source organism: Drosophila ironensis (assembly GCA_021223825.1). Classification (NCBI taxonomy): domain Eukaryota; kingdom Metazoa; phylum Arthropoda; class Insecta; order Diptera; family Drosophilidae; genus Drosophila; species Drosophila ironensis. The sequence continues at coordinate 3,306,878 of JAJJHQ010001034.1, forward strand.
AAAGTTTTTCGGTGGAAAAAGTTGCCAAAGCAAACAGAGGGCGGAACATCAGCCATACCCACAAATCACACACTCGAGTACACCGGGGGAAAAGCTTTGTGAATAATTATTGGGGTCGGTAGCGCGGCAATGAAATAACGAAATACAAGTGTTCAATTAACTAGCCGTTTTTTGCTTGGAGTATATTTGGGAGCCCGCTTATTTATTGTTTTTCCCAGTGAACGCTGACATGAGCAAGAAGCAAGTTCAAAGGCGCTGCGAGGGCGTGTGGCAGGCAAAAAAGTAAAACAATTTCGCCTTTCCATGAACTCTGCTTTAATTAGGATCGGATCCCTAATCAGCGGCGAAAAGTTTCGGTAAGTCGATTTTAATTAGCTGGAGCCAACATGTTTTCAGGCTTGCTGGCTGCCTCATTCATTTGCATTTAACAGGCTAAAAACCTCGGGCATTTGCATGTGCTCCTATATGCATGTGCACTGCGTCTGGCGTGTCTAATGGGCCGTCATTGCGTGAGGATTGATATATTAGCTCGGCTGGGCGAGTGACTCATTGAAGGAGCCGCCGACAGCGCCGCGCACAGCACGCCTAATTACGTTCAACGAGTTTTTATGACAGCCGCCTCCGGTTCCCCGGTAAGCCGACACCTTGGCAACGCCACGGCACTAGCGCTGGCAGTTGCAGATGCATTTTCCATTCACCATGCACCATTCCTGAAACGCTCCTTCAGTCAACAAAAGGACGGGATACGTTAGTCAAATAAAAACTGTGCGTGATAACAAACAAGAGCAAAGACTGGTGCAGGCTGGCAAAGCCAGATCTAGAAAAATAAATGCACAAGAGTTCCGGCAAACACAAATCAGGAAATTGTGATTTAGCAGTGCACACAGCAATTATGAAATTTCACGCTATTAGCTACGGTTAGCCAAGAGCAGTGTCTCAATTTGTACAAACACAGCTGATAAATGGGAATGAATTTCATGGAGTTTTTCCACATAGAAAACACCAATTAAGAAATTTCACGCTAATGGGAATTATCTTAATTACGAATTCAGTATCAAGCGGAGCCAACAGCAGGGCCTTCATTTTACTAATCCAGTTAATCATTTTCATTCTACTGACTTGCGTTTCCAAATAAAATTCAAATGGAAACATTTAACGAGTATCAGCATATTGCCAAATTGGTTGGCATTTTGTGAGTGATTCATTCATACAGATTGAAAAGCAAAAAACGTTGATATTCTTTCGAGTTTAAAATAATCCTTATTTGCCACACATCCCTGCTCTTTGCTGTTCCAACGAAAAATGATTGTGGAAAACATTCCCCGAATACTTTCGACTGGCAATCGATTTTTACTTCCCTGCCAGATTACCCTCCCCGCTCCGTGACCCTTGTGATATGCGAAATTATCGAAAAATTCATATGCTGGGCGGGAGTGGGGTCAGGTCACACAAATGGAAAATGTTTGCTGCTAGGCAGCCCAGCTTAGAGCTCATAACAATGCAGCTTAATAATACAATAAATGCAATCAAAATAACAATAAAACATGCAGCATTGCCCACAAATGGCAACAAAATAAAAGCGAATGACTGAACCCATAGCTGAGCAGCCTAAATGGATGAGAGTGAGTAGGGGGTATGGGTACGGGTACGGGACTGGGTGTGCGAGTATGTTTGAGTTTTGCGGAATTATGACAATATGCAAACGAGTTTCACAAAGGCCACAGAACAGGCATAAGGCGATGGAGAAACACAAATCGCAGGGCAGACAAAAGGCACAGGCAAAGCCACGATAAATGCGGTGGGCTGCCGGGAAAGGAACTATGAGATGCTTGCAGACATTACACTGAAGAAAATCGGGGGATTCCAGATACTATCCGAAATAGGAATGCATAAATTCTGCATTCCAAAACCCAACTAGTTTTCGGCCAAGTAAATCACATCTACCAGGTGGGTCTCACACATAAAGGGCGATACTAGAATTAAATTGATATGCTTGATAGATAATACTAATCTTTAATGGATAAGTGTATAAATTTAACAGCTGTGAGACAATTATATCGTGAGATTTGGCGATTTAAGTGGAGCTACTCTTGTTATTTCGTGTGTTGCTAAACTATGGCGAAAAAATAATAGTTTACTCCGCTAACGGATACTTGGGACCACACATTTTCTCGCAGCTTAGCCGCCTAGACTGAGATGCAGGGATGTCGTCTGGCCCCGGCTTAGACCGCTGACATGTAAAGAGCATCGACAAAGGCCCGGCCGGAGGAAAACCCGGGATGGGACAGGTAAGCCGCCCGAATGAGGAGGCGACGATACGATGGAGAGCTGGCTTAGCAGGAAAGGCAAACAGAGTTGATGCCGCACAGAACCGATTCCGATAGAGATCGAACAAGGCTCTAATAACTAACCAGCAAAGGGCTCGCCAAAGCAGTTTAGGGAATGGGGAGCTTGTTACCGGGAACAAGCGTCAATTAGCAGCAGGGCGATGCAATTTACCGTGCGAGAACGTGTTTACACGGAGGATTAGTCATGTGATGAGGGTCACCGGCCGGAAAATATTTTCCGGTCAGTTGCCCGTTCGTCAACAGTTGGATTAACTATGCAAGCTGGATTGATTTGAGTGCGGTATTAAAAGTCCAGCTACAGAAAATCACCATTAATTATTTAAGCCATGACAGTTTTATTAATCATGGCATTAGTACAAGTTTCGCTGGCTTTTACTGCCTTTNGTTTTATTAATCATGGCATTAGTACAAGTTTTACTGGCTTTTTGCTGCCTTTCAAATGCAAGCCATGTTAAAACTGAAGAGCCTATAAATATTTCACGGATGCAGTAACTTTATTTCGGTGAATTCTAAGCCTAACTGTTTTCCGAACAATCTATAATTAAGATTTTTAGGCAGTCCCCTAACTGTGCATCCGCAAGGGTCAATACTCCATAAGATTCAATCAAGAGATTCTGACTCCAGCTACGTTCTCCTTCTTCATTTATCTGCTAATCACGATCAGCCCACGCATAAACACAGTGTTTACTCAATACGAGAGCTTAGCGCGGACCTGGCAGCTTGCGCAACCCGTTTGCCCCCGGCCACGTACAAATTATCTGCATTTTGAGTGGGCTTGATGCCTGAAAAGCAGCAATAGAGATGCAGATGCCGATGCCTATGCCGATGCCAATGCCGATGCAAATGCAGTTGCCAGATGCTGAGCCGCATCTGGGAGTCTTAGGTCTCGGGAGCCTTAAGTCTAAGTCTCGCGGATAGGTGCGAGGTTTATGTTGAAAACGTTTTGTTAACAACGGCCTGCCACAAAACCCAACGGTGTGTTGGACGGGGGGGAGTGAGAAAAATTACAATAAATTATATAAAGTGTTAAATGTGCCTAGCAGCTGGCGGGAGATCGGTGCGGATAGGTGCGAGGTTTATGTTGAAAACGTTTTGTTAACAACGGCCTGTCACAAAACCCAACGGAGTGTTGGACGGGGGGGAGTGAGAAAAATTACAATAAATTATATAAAGTGTTAAATGTGCCTAGCAGCTGGCGGGAGATCGGTGAACTGCTTAACAAAACGTTTTCGGAAGACCATCAAGCCATTTGTTGTCAGCGTTTTTCGGGGCAAACCCTTAAGATTTATGGAGCACAATCAAGCCGGGCAGCTGAATAGAACCCCGAACTCCGAACCCCTTCGCAGAGAATGGAATCTCAGTCCGTGAAGTAGTCTCTAGCAGCTAGCTAGCTAGCCGCCCCGTCCAATTTGTAGTGACAACTCTGAGCTGCATTTTGTAGCGCCATAAAAACGTATCTTTGTATCTGTATCTGGGACCCGACCAGACATTCACGGCTCTGCGCTCGAGTTGAAGGTGTTGGAGCATTGACGCCAGTGGATTTGTTAAACATAATAAATGTGATTCTCAATGTTTGCCTTCAGGTTTTCCCTGTCCGTCCCTGTCGCTCTGTCTGTTGGTTTCTCGTTTGTCCCCTGATTTTCCGCTGCCGCGAGGGGAGACTTTTGAGATGCGAGCCGGGCCATTTCTCTGATAAGGCGTTGTTATGGCTCCATAATCATGGTGTTTGCTGCTCCGTTCTGCTGTTGATTTTAATTGACAACTCTTTGGTGTTGCTGCACTGCACAGTGCCGTGGCAAAGACGTCCGGCACAGTGGGCCAGCGGCCTCAAGAGCGGGAAAGTGCTCTTGGCTTTGGCACTTTTGGTGCGCACATGCACTCGCGCATATGTATGTTTACCCTTTGCCCTTTGTTGCCGTCGCTGTTTACATAAACATTTCACTTGCACGCAATGCATTCGGCGATGCTTAATGTGTTTAACTATGTAAATGTTGCCCTGCATCGCCCGAAGTGTGCTCAGCACTCGAGAGATGCTAAAACGCTTCACAGAGGCCGCGGGGAAAAAGACCAAAAATAAATAAATGTGCGAGCGCCATGCATGAGTGAGTGCTCTTCGTGGAGGTGTTAAGTGAACGGGCCAGCAAAGGGGCACGCCTCCTCATTGCATCCACATCCACATCCTCCCACTCCCTATCCACTGCTGCTGCTGCTCCTTCGAACAAAGAGCAGATGTCCCATGTCCATAATCAAATTCAAATATGCAACTGTCCCGGCCCACTGTGCACACAGTGGGACTCCAAACTGCACCAGAATGCGAAGAGCTTGTTGTGCATACGAAATCAGTGAATAACTGGATTCGGAAAGCAGTGCGTAGTTATGAATGGTCCGTCACAGAGTCTCCGTCAAGTGGAGCATAGGGAATGAGCACACTGCGAAAACTTTACGCAATTTCATAAATTTCATTATAACATTTTGTGGATACTTTGTATCAGAGAACAGCACATCAAAGGTTGATACCTTTTCTTTGACTTTCTTAATATGCCTCAAGGGTTTATAACTTTGTGTTGGCGTTTATCTTTAAATCAGCCCAGAAGAATTTGGTTTCTGTCAGTGAGTGCCCCAGAGTCGCCGCCTAAAGCTGATTAAATTTGTAAGCTGCTCCGGGAATAGGTTGACAAACTGGTCGCCGAACAGGAGCGGCCCCAGCAACCTCCTCAGTGCCCCTCGGCCGCTTGGCAACGTTGCGCATGCGTTCTGCGTCGCCCAAAATGCAATTCCAACGAAATTGACGTGACAACGGCCGACGAAGATGAGTGCGACAAAAGGCCCAGACAGGCGGACGCAAAACCGCAAAGCCCCCGTAAAAGCAAAGGCAAAACCAAGGCAAAGCGGCCACGACGAGAAGGCATCAAACCAGATGGCCCAAAAAGCCACCGGCGGCCAAAACCAAGTCGCAGTTTTAGTCGCTGTGGCAGTTAGGCAAATGCAAGGAAAACAAGAACGGTGGGTTCCATTTTCGTGTTGTCGGCGATTGAGATACAGTCAAGAGCTCCTTGAAAGTTTCAGCAAAGGAAATCAGCATGAACAAGTCTATTTGTCAATCAAAAGTATAGTCAGAAAAAATGTTTGCTTCCAAACGGTGGTAACATTAAATAAATACAATACGATACTTAAGATATGTTTATTTTCATTCTATAAGATATTCCTATGTTCAACCAAGCCAAACCCATTATTTAGGTGCCTTTTAACTTGGCTAAAAGCACCAATTAGTTGGTAAAAGCATCGAATTTGCAACCCAACTCTTGGATAGGGTGTCACTGTACGGTAGAGACCGCAAGCTCTGATGACAGAGACACCGGCGAACAGCGGCAGCAACGAGCATGTCAAAAGGTGTTGTCTGCGCCATGCACTTGAAAAACTAGTTGTCGCTGCCGTCGTCGCCGCCAATGCTGCTGATGGTTGTTGTTTGTATGTTGTTACCGATGTTGCCGGTAATTTGAATAGTGAAATGGCGGCCGATCTGCCTGCCTACAGACTACAGCACTATGCCCGCAACTGAGGTGTGACTGCGTACATCCAGCGAGGAGTTTATTCAGGCTGAGGCGCGAAAGAAAGGCGTCGGTGATTGGTGGTGGGACAACAGACAGCAAAAGCGACAACGGCAACGGCAACGACAACGACAACTTTGGCAAATGCAGCAACAGCGGCGGTAACTGCAACAGCCACAGCAACGACGACAACACAGTCGCATTTTGATTAGATTTAGCAACGCTCTGGAACCGCTCCAATTGTGCGGCACTGGAAGAGCGGAAGAGCGGCGGTCTAACCACATCGCAGCAGAACGCGTTTTTGGCCCAAAACGCAAACGCAAATGCAAATGCCAATGTAGGGGCAGGGACCCAGACAAGGCGCGCCAGACGGTGAAAAAGGAAAAACCCACAGATCCGCACACCGAGCTCCACTTAATTGCACGCCCAGGAAAAGCCAAAGCCAAAGCCAAAGCCATAGCCGAATCTAAAGTGGAAAAGCAAAGGGCGCGGCCGAGGGAAAACAGATGGTGGGAAGGGGCATTGACTAACAGCGACACTTTTGATTGAGTTTTAGCACGTATCTTTTAGTCTCCCGGTCGGCCCCGGGAAGCGATGACAAAAGAGCCCCAAAAGGTAATTGTTGCCACTCCATTTACAAAAAGGGGTTGCCTCGATGGCAGGCTGGCTGACTGGATGGTTGGATGGCTGGTTGTTGGGAATGCGTTCGCTTTTGATGCGGTTCACACAGGCGGAAGAGGCTCCCAGATAATTGAGTTTCCCATCGAATATATCGATTCCGAAAAAGAGCCGAGAATAGTTTTATTTCTCCGCTTTCACCTCGGAAATTAGATCCAGGCAAAAGGCCTTATCTGCCGCCCCGAGATTGCCCGGATCGAATTTCAATTGAAATCAAGGCAACCATGAAAACTCGAGATAAAGTGCGAGACACTTTTTGGTGTTAAATTCCCAGGCGACGGGACATATGCAAAAACCATCTACAACCCTCGATCGTACTATTTATAGACCATATAATTTATCAACATCAATTGCAGGGAACCGGTTTGAACTCTTGTCCAGTGTCCTCTGGTCCCGAGGTACAAGTACTGGCACTGTGACTTCTGGCTACCAATTACTCATGCCCCGAAGCAATCACGCACAGCAGCATTGAAATGGCTATTGACTTGGCCGTGCCACTCTCGGGAAGAACGCTTTTTTACACACAAATTTTATTGAATTTCCTCGGAAACGATGTAAAAATCAAGAACAGAGGCAAAATTTAATTATACCCGACGAGCACTCGAGCATGAAGAAGCGGGGCGAACCCGAAACGATTGGGAATTTCTTTTTCTTAACGATTAATATATATAGTATGAGAATGCGTTGGGTTTTTGTCCGTTTACTCGACAATGATGGATTGTGATTTGTAAGAATGTCGACGCCGTCCAATCGGTCTAAGCAATTAATTTCTAAGCAGGCGAATCACGGAAAAATAAACCGAAAACCAAAGGAGTCCAGGGTCCGAGAAGAAGACCAAGCCAGGAGAAAATGATTGAAATGGATATGGGTGGCTGCGAGACGGTCAAGATTGATTTTTGGCTGCTTTCGGGGAGCGTCATTACAAGCAGATTGTGTTACCAGATTGTAAAACACTTCCAATGGACCAGACCAGACCAGACCAGAGCCGGCGAAGGCGAACGAACGGCTCCGGCGACCCCATGACATTGATGGGGGTTTTGCTTTTCATTTTCATTTTTCATTTGATTGAAACATTATAAAATGCCGCATAAAAGAGCGGGGCGACCGAGAGATAAACCAGCCGAGACAGTTGGATTGACTGGGAAATCTTTAGGGGCCTAATGAGCCGTACTTGGCTCTCGCCACGGGGCGTATGAGTGATATTTTGCGCTTCAGTAGGCACGAAAAAAAGAGAAAATGATGACATTTTCAGCTTTTATGCATACGCCGCTCTCGGTTCATTTGCATAAATAGTCGAAAATTGAAAATGAATAACTCGGTTGAGCCGGCGCTGTCTGGGAAAAATGTTAATGAATGCCGCATAAAAGGCAGCAAAATTATTTGATCATAAAATCCTCAGGGACACACACGGGGTGCGCCTGCCACCAAAATGATGGTCTCTCATTATTTTCTGGGTGGCATATTCAAATTTCAAATGATGCAATAAACTCAACGCGTTTGCCGTGATTGCCAGTGGATTTCTGGTCGATTTCAGAAGGACAATCAGCGGCAGCGCTTCGCCGGAGAACCGGGAAAGCGGGGAACCAGAGACAAAAGCGAAGCCAATGCCGGAAAAAATGCATGATAAATTGAGGGAAATTCTATTTATAAGCGTAATTGCTAATCCCAAACTGAAAACATAATCCACCCACTTGGCCACGCGAACTTGAAGAGTGTCAGCCGAAAACCGTCATATATCATCTTTATCGGTCCCGGACTCTGTCTACGGTTTTTTCCTGCTCCACCTCGGGCGGATGCTGAGGCCGCCGCCTCACGGAATTCGATGTGGAAGTGGAAGTGGAAATGGAGAAGGAAAAGCGGAAAAACGTAAACAAAGCCGGCGGAGACAAAGCCCGAAAAAACAAATGAAGGCAGACTATTTGTCAACGCGAATGAAGCCATTTATTATCCATCATAAAACTTGTATTTATCGCTAAATGCGGCATTTGAGGGGGCACGGGGAGGAGATGGGACATGTCCATGTCATGCAGTGGAATGTCCCAACAAATCCTGCCGACGAATAGTGTGTTTGTACTGTGGATAGTCAGTCGGACAAACAAAGAGATGGCTTAAATAAACGGCGGTCCAGGGCCAGGACATGCAGGGAACCGGGGGCAGCAACAGAGTGGCAGCAACAGAGGCAGCATCACGCAGGCAGTGTCAAGGCAATAAATCATAAAGCAGCCGCAGTTTCAGTCTCTTTGGTCCCCAGTCCAATCGATTGGACTGGAGTGGAGGGAGTGCCGCGGCATGGAGCGCGCTGTGTGGAGTTTTTCGCTGCGTACGTGAGTTTGGGCCGAAATTGGAGCATGTGCGTCGTCATTGCTGTTGTCGCTGTACTCGCTGAATTGTCGTTGAAAATCACGTAAATGTATAAAAATGAAATCTGTCTGCGCTCAGCACCACACACACACACCCAGGAGTGTGCCGGCGAGCCAAGAGTCGAATAAATTTCAGTTTGCCGCTGAAATATTTACGCAGCACTCGCTGTTCCGGGAATGGCTTTTCGGCCATGGCAAGGAACATTCGAGCATGTGCGGCTAATAAACCAGACCAGGCCAAAACCGAACCAAATCCAGGCCCCAAAAACCAATGCAGCAGGCACTTGCAGATCCGCTGGCAGCTGCAGCGGCCCACAAACCCATATTCCACTGGTAGCCCAGATGCACAACCGAGATACTCGCACATGCAGATACCTAGATACATATCTGGTGTATCTACTCGTATGTACCTGCGTTTCGGGATGGTTGATTGAACTCACACGGACACGGATACCCGGGAGCTGGCACATTCACAAAAAGACATGAGCTGTCAGATTGGACGGCGCTGGGATTCCGCTTGATTGATGATGGATCGGGATGATGCCTTCCCCTCGAACACTCCGCCAACACTCCAATCATCCCCTGTCGCTGGCTGTCTTTTTGCCAAGTTGTGCTACCTAATTAGCAAGTTATTTCTTCGCCGAGAGCTAACGAGGCCAATTGCCAAATGAATGTCACTAGCAGTGACACTTGACGTCCAGCTCGCCTGCCCAAAAGTGGCATGGTAATGCGAAATTAGACAGCCGATATTGACAATTAGTGGGAAAATTAAAGTGCATATAGTAAAACTCGACAGCTTGTTCACACATAAGCCTTTGCCGAGTGTCTTGGTAAATTGTCTTGATTCTCCTTACGCATGCCCCGAAAATAGTTTAATTAATTTATCACTCCGGTAATCGAGTTATCGCCCATTTGAGTGCGGCGGCAAAGAGACTAAGAAATTAATGCGTTTTTAAATTTGGTAATTCACTCTGACAGATGTGGGACGCAGCGATAGCCTCGTAAAATGCATTTAGGGGATAATCCCGAAACCGAAGCGAATGTGTAGGTGGAAAATTCATTTGCATCGGTTCCGAAAGCTTTGCCACTCAACTATTAATAATTCAATTAATAGATTGTGTTTGATTTCCAGCTTTGCATACATTTTTTAGAGATATTCACAATGCCGCGCGGTTACTCACATGTGAAATATGCTTCATGAAATCCAATAAAAAGGCCTTTACAACTCTTGGCCACAGATCGATGGGCCCCTTCACGATACAACATCGATTTCCACGCTCTTTTATTTGCCATCGGGGGCATTACTTGCAATTGCAATCGTTCCACCCGCGCCAGCCATAAAATATGAGTTTCGAGCGCTCTTGAATTTAAATGAACTCGGCCGGCTAACAGGCTTAAAAGATTCCGGGCGGACAAATTACATTTCGGGCTCATTAAAACGATCTCGCCGCTGGAGGGACAGGAAAAAAATAGCATTACGTGCCAAAAATAAAAGCCAGCCTGCGCCAAAGCAAGACACACGGACGCGCTCGTTCCCGTGCTCTATAAATCCGCAAAGCAATCAGATGAAATTTATGAAATTCTTCTTGCCGGGTAATTCATTTCAGCTTCCTCCCGGTCGCTTTGTGACTGCCAGTTTGTGTGTGGTTTTGCCAATGAATTTATTTTGCTTTATTTTATTTCTTGCCTTTAGTTTGCCGCACACTCCATGCCACGCCACACCACACGACACACACTTTGGTGGACTCTTGGGCTCTTGTGATATTTTTAATAGCATTTTTTTCTCTGCCACCCAGGAATGTGGATGCCCGGCCACAGCAGCAGCAGCAACAGCATCAGCAGCAGCAGCAGCAGCAAAGGCAACGGCATCAACGCACATCGATGAGATGGCTGGAATCACAAATAAAACAATGTGGGGAGGATTTGGGGGCAGAGGGGGCGTGCCAGTGTGGCACACGACAAATAAATTTGTCAACAAATGTGGCGTCCGATGGTGTTGTGTTGTGGCGGGGAAACAGCAAGCCAGCAGGGGGATCCCTTGCCAGCAGGACACGAGTAATGATGACAGTTGGGCATTAATTTTTTTCACTAATTAATAAATGTTGCCGTTATTGTTGTAGTTGTTGGCGGAGTCGTTGCGGTGTCCGGTGCCGGGTGCCCGCTGCTGGTGGCTTTGCTGATATCTTTTGTGCAGCGAAATGGTTTATTGGCCTATTAGCGCAGCATTTAAATGGCAATCAAGGCGTGGTGGCCCCTTGGCCACGCAGGTAAGCCAAAAGTCACGCAAGCTCTCACAAATTGTCGGCCAACAAAACAATGCGAAAGCAAACCAAAGGCAAACAAGCCTCACTAACGACTAACGACCCGGCAGCAGCAGCAGGAATGGCCAGCGCAGAGGCATAAACAAAAATGTCCCTGGCAAATTGAAAACGGAAAGGAAATCAATTGATGTGTAGCGACAATCGATATGGAGGATACAGGATGCCCAACAGGGCGGCAACCGAGGTGTGGTGCCCCGGTGTGCGGTGGTGTGGTGCTGCCGAGACGGTGTGAGATGGGGCCCGGCGTCTGGTGTGGTCCGAAACCACACAAGCCTCTGTGGGCACGCTCGAAGGACCCGGGAATATAGCAGGTTTTTGTCATTGCCTTCGTTTTGACACGCCCTAAACAACCACAAAACACACATGCACGGCGGGAAAAATGGCAGCATTTTAAATTCCGGGCTCTTGATGATTAATAATTTAAAGGGTAATTTTTGGAAACTGCGATTTATTGCTCAAAAAGGCTTGAACCAAACTCAACAAATAAATACAAAAAAGTTTCCCAAAACAAAAAGATTAAACTCCAAAGCAGATTGTTAACCATTTTGTGTTTAATTAGTGTTACAAAGTTGGGCAACAAACGTTTCTATGACGGCGGAAAGCGGGATTTACGCAACATTTTAAACTAATTCTTTTTCTTTTTTTTCACTCTGGTTTTTTGCCGTGCAGGGACAGGCAAAAAAGCCGATGAGGGGTGGCAGGTGCTACATGGCATATGCAGGGATATGCCGGGAATCAGGAGAGCATAGCTGATATATGGAGTATATCCAGTCAGTGTTATCCCCGGCAACGTGATTGAAATTTATGACTGGCAAATAAACGCAACAGACACTCACGGGGTTGTTCTGGCGGGGAGCTACGTAGCTACCCCGAATCGTGAGCTGAATTCCTAGGCGATGGGCAGACCTTCAGCCCACATCCCATTCCTCCGATGGGGGGCCCTGTGAGAAATTGCACTGAATAAAAAGCACTTGTACGCATTAAAACCTAATTGGGAATTTCCATAGTTCATATGCCATTTTCTCCGACTGCGGAGTGACTGCTGAGTGAGTGAGTGCTACGTGTGAGCTATGAACGAGTCGAGTGTGTGCATCTGTCCATGTCTCCGGCTCTGGCCTAGCTCTGGTTCTGGTTCTGGTTCTGGTTCTATTCCCGTCCCTGTGTCGGAGTTCTTTCGATGTGTCTCTGTGGCATGTTCTACATATTTTGGCTTTGCAAAATGTCACACGCAGCCAACGATGCTCGTCGCTGTCGCTGCTGCTGCTGCTGTTGATGCTGCTGCTGGTATTGCTGCAGCCAAAGTGGATTTTGCGCTTGGCTATGATAAATTGAGGGTTTTCAGCTGGACAACGAGAGTGGCAGGAGCCTGAACTGGACCCTGGACCCGTGTAGCGTTACCTAAACTGCGCTGCTTCAACCCTCTCGAACGGCGAACTCTGGCACACATCAACCCCTCCCCAATGCATCCAGCGGACGCTGTTGAGGATTGAGGACCTAGGATGCGAGGATGCGAGGAGATGAGAAGTGGCCAAATGTCATTTGCAGTTTGACAAGCCCAGCCAGCCAGCCAGCCGGCCAGCCATGTCCTCTGTGTGGGTCCGTGGCTGTACCGTGGGAACCGTCATAAATTTGAAATGATAAAAATTAGGATGCTCATAAAAAATGAAATACACAGAAGCCGGAAACTTTAAGTTGGTTTTTCTGCATTTTTCCCCAAAAGGGAAATGTCTTTCCCTTGAGTTTTTGAGTTGGCTTTTATGGTTTACAGCTTTTGGCTCTGATTAATGTCCTCGTTGCTAAATTCATTTCACAGCTCCGAAAAGCAAATTAAAATGACATTTATTTATGAGACACTGTTGAAAACATTAAAGTTAGATAGCGCTATCAAAAACTAGACACTTTGAACCAAATTTCGTAGTTTGGAAGAAAGTACCAATGTAAGCTTTTGGGTCACCACTTACCCCTGAATCCACTGTTCAAGAACGGGCACTTAGGTACCGAAATGTGGGTTTGCTTTTAAAGCCCCCGCCCTCCGCCGTCGCACTAATTTTATCAATTTTGCAAACTGCAAACTGCAAACTGCCAAACTGGGGGAAATCGTCGATAAGACCCAAGGACTAATCGACTCAATCGGAATGCGGCAGACCCGGGAACATTTTATCCCAGCAACTGCAATGTCCTTGACGTGAACTTCCCAGGCAATCGAGTGCCCAGATGGAGGAGCTTGTTGCAAACAGGGCCGTAGATACTGGTGGCATATCCTGCATATGCAGTACAAGCCAGGGCTCTGGCAAAGACGATGATGACTTTGCCGCATCGTCTATGCCTTAGATAAGCAAGTGACAAGTCCTGCCACCAGCCCGCAGCTGCTTTGATTTATTGTGCGGGGCTTAAAGTTGTGAAAAGGCTGTCTTATCACCGCACCCTTGGCTTTTTCGGCTCGAGGACCGTGCGAGGCGAGGGTGTGCTTCTTCCCGAGAAATTTATTTATATGCAGTGACTTTGAAAAGAAACTTCGACCGTTGTCGCTGCCGTTGCCGGGCGGGGCAAACTTTCGACCTGCGAGCGCATCGATTATAAAAACTTTTTGTCCCATCTCGACGGGAGCTTCCCTTGGCCGGAATTGGCAAAGTTGTTAAATAATTGCGCCGGGCATTTACTGGCCCCGTATGCGCAGTCATATGCCCCGCCGCCGTTCACCAATCTACATTCTCCAGTCTCCACTCCAAGAGTCCAGTGCATGATAGGGCCCGGAATCTGCGCGGGATTAGCTGCAAACTTTGTCCGGCAGCTTAGCGGGTGAGTTAATTGTGCGAATGTCAAGACAAATTGCGTTAATACGACCAGACTGGCAAATGGTAGCTCCTATATTATATTGCCAGAGAAACAAGGAACGGCCTGAGCACGAGCAGGAGCAGGAGCACCAGCACGAGCAGCAAATCCCAAGCGAAAGGTCAGGGGCGATGAGCGCAGCATGAGTGTCGCAAAAGTTTTCAAAAAGTATTTTAAGCGAAATTTATGCAAACCACAAGGCAAACTGGCAGCAAGGCAGCAAGGAGCTTCCTCCGGGTGTGTGGACGGACGTTTATTTATGCAAGTGCGTGTGTGTGCCGGGAAGTGCTCTGCTAATCCCCGAGTAATCAAAGTTTCGGTAATGTCACCAGAGACAAGCAGGCAGGCAGCCAAGAGGAGAGGAAACACCAGCAAAAAGCTGGCAGAAAAATTGGGAAAATTGAAGCAACATATTCACAAAAGAAGACGGGCGAGTCTGCCATTTTTCCTCCCCTCAAAGTCGGGTGTGTGTTGCTTTTTTTTCCCTGTTTGTCCTTTGTTTGAGGGAGGGTCGGTTGGGAAAACACTTTTCCAATTAATGAAATCTCTAAACTGCCATAAATTTGGCCCGGGCGCAAATAATTAAATTTCGTGGCCCACACGCAACGGCCAACAGACACAATAAGCTCCCCGAGACAGCCCCCGTGACTTGTTGACTTTGTGGGTGCCATTTCTGACCAATTGCGTCCCGACCGCAACATGGACGGTTCATGGCCGTCTAACAGACAAGTCTGCCAATCAGTCGAAGAGCAACGAAAAGGTGTGCCGCAATGAAAATAATATTTGGGAATAGGCAGAACATTAGCCAATCATTAAATGGAAACAGCAAACGCCAGACAATCGCTGGCTCAAATCTGATGCGATTGGAAATTGCCAATTACCTCTATCAAAAGATTATGTATAGTACATCGTAATGGCAAATCGCTTTGGATAATAAGTTTTACACTTTGAAAATCTAATTTAATTTGCAAATTTCCGAACAGCTGCAGGCGAAATACTCGTTTAACGAAACTTATAACAAATTTGATTATCCGGAATTTCTAATTTGTTTGCCAAAACTTTTGCCAAAAGTAAACACACTGGTCAAAACAATCTTTGCTGGCTATAATTTCAATTAAAATTGTATGCTTTTTGAAAGTCAATTTCAATTTCACTCACCTGCTTGACACTGACAACTTCCGGATCCGCCCTCGCCGCTGGCGGCCGCCGCAGCTGCCTCCGCCGCCTGGCGGCGCTGCTGGCGTCTCGAGAACTGCAGATGGGACACATCGCGGCGGAGGCGGTGCAGCTCCCGCCGCACATGCAACGCCAAGTGCTGCTGGCTGCCATTGCCACTGGCAGCGGCATTCAGGCTGTCGCCGAAGCTGCTGCTGCCGGTGTCTTCCGCCAGGATGTGGGCCTGGTCCGCCGGCCAGTGGAGGAGCTGCTGTTGCTCGAGCCTGAGCTCCAGCTCCACGATCCGCGCGTCCAGCTGCTGGAGGCGCTGCATCCTCTGCTCCAGCCGCGTCTGCCGCACGTTTCCGTACAACGCGAAGCTGAAGGCGCACAGGCACAGCACGTAGCTGGCGACGTGCAGCAAGGACACCAGCCGGACTGTGGGGCGAGGCTGCTCCTTGCAGTGGCTGTTGCTGTTGTTGCTGGGGCTGCTGTTGTTGCTGTTGCTGTTGCTGATGGGGGGCTGACAGGTGGGCGGGGCCAGGCGACTAGCTGCAGCTGCCGATGCGGGGGCACCCGCTGCACTGTGGCCCAAAAGCAAACTCTGATGCTGCTGCGGCTGCCCGTGCACCTCCGCTGCGGAGGCTTCCCCTGTTCCTGCTGGTGAACTGTCCTGGGGCATTGTCCTTGGACTGCCGCTGGGCGGCGCTTTGTGCTTGCGCATCCTGCTGTTGCTGCTGCTTCTGCTGCTGCTGTTGCTACGTCTTAAATGGAAATGGAAGGCTGTCCTCGAACAAACGAAAATTCGCGTATGTTACTGTCACTTGAAGTGTCCTTGTGTCCTTGTGGCATCACAGAAATAAGCACAGAAAAAGGACACACATATGCTGCACTCCTCGGCTGCTCTTTTGGTAGGTCTTTTTTGTTTTTCAGATTTTCGAGTGATTTTCTATGCGACTGCCGTATTTGGCCAGCACATTGCGCCCCGATGCTGCAGTTTTCCGGGGCCCATGGAGCAGCGAATCGATGTGAGGAGAAAAACAACGTACAACTTTTGTCGCTTGTGCCACTTGAGCTGGAAGTCCTCGTAGCTGGGGCCGGGCTGGCTTTTGTTTTTGCCCTGTCAATCGTCGCTGTGGCAGCTGCTTGTCGTCGAGTCCTCTGTTCCTTGGTTCGCACTTGTCCTTTCGGGGCTCTTCACATTGCAACTTATTTAGCTTTGCGTTCACTTTTCAACTGCAACGACACAGAACGAGAAGAAAAGTGAAAAACAAGTTGGGGCCAAACTTTTTTTTTTGAAGGTGCTATATGTTTCCTTTTTGCTTTTTTTGTTGCTCCTTGAATTATGTGCAAACTGGACCGTCGGCGGTGTCGCCACATTTTCAATAATCAGCCAGGCTCGGAAGTAGTGCCATCCCCGCCAACTTGGCTCGGAAGTTCAAACAGCCGTGCTCGACCCGTAGCCAGGAGGAGTACACTGAGACAAACTCCCCCAGCTGCCACGGAGTCAAAGTATCTTTTAGCTTTTCGACTGGCTACTGCCTTCGTTTGCCTTTCTCGCTGTGGACAAAAGTAGAAGTGCCTCGCAAGACTCGGGCAACCGAAACTTTTTCGCACAAAACTTTTTTCTAGCTCAAGCAGCAGTAACAGCCACTGACAAAATATAAAAAAAGGAAGGCAAAAAAACAAGAAACAAATAAAAAACATCTAAAGAGCAGCAACAAGAGGCCCGAGTGGGGAACCGAGGAGCGCGAACAAGCGTTTGACCCATAGACTTGTCGTGTCAAAAACATTTGTTGCCTTCAACTCTGCCCCACATGCCCCACCAGAAAGGTGCAGGGGAGGAGGGGCGAGGTGGGAAACCCGAGCCATGGGGGCGTTCGGCAATACAAAAGTCATAAAGTGGAAATTATAGCAATGAGAAAAGTCGGGGCGGGGCAGAACAACGAAACTGAAATGCTCTTCAGAGAAATGAAATGTGCTTGAGAACTTTTTACAAGTTGCCAGGCGAAATACAACAAAAAATAGGACTTTTAAAAGTATCAGAAACTTGACCAATATGGGCCCCTAACGAAAAGTTTCCCAAACAAAGAAGTTTTAAACTTATATTAAAGAATAATTAAAGCGATTACCTAATGAGTGATAAGTGATAGAGGAGGAGCTTGCGTATGTTCCGCAATGAAAAGCTTACGTTTTCGAACATAATCCCATTAGAAATGTGATTTAAAAAGCCAAATAGATTAGTTTTTCGGCAGGTTGGGAGGTTGGGATAGGAGTTCTCCGTTTTGCTGACGCATTATGTGCGGCTCATAATTGCTGATTAAACTTTCACCCAAGCACGCACGCGTAATAAAAACCATACTCTACGCACATATTTGTATATCATTCAATTTTACTTATTTTCGGTGCGTTGGCATTGCGCAATCATGCGCCTAACAACCAAAATAACAATAAGCCGGGCTCCAATAAAGCTCAAAAAACAATCGCACCATTGTAAAGTGCTCTACCCCCCATCACCGTTGAATTTTTCAGCAGAAATTTCAGCACCGCTGAGCCGCAACCACAAAAAACAGAAACCAAGCCAAGCCAAGCCAAGCCAAGCTAAAAAAACAGCATAAAAGTCAAAAGGCCAATATCAAACAGCGGCAGCAGCCGCAGCAGCAGCCCCGACATCGGCAGCGGCATCAGGCCGACAGCCAACCAATGAACCCCCTTCGGGCTCCACGCTGACCCCCTCGCTTTCGATTTAGAGTCAATGGAATGTTTGGAACACCCTAATAAAACTAATTGAAAGTCTTGTGCGCTTCGAAGCCAATAATGGCAAATGAAGAAGACGACGATTGCGATGACGATGATGATGATGATGATGACGCCGCTGCCGCTGCCGCAGCCACTGCCACCATCCGGCGAACAACAATAACAATTGCAGGGCATTGAGGAGAAGCTTTTAATTTAACAAATAAGAGCATGTGTGTGCTCGGGGGGCCTCGGCCGAGGACGGAGTAGCTGAATTTAGCGCTGACACTGCAATTGGCTGGCTACCACGGCTCGCTCAGCATCGACGGCATATCGATTTCGAGTGCTGCGGGGCCAAAGGTTAATGCTATTTGCTGGGCGGGCAGCTAACTCAATATAGAATAAATTGATTTCAAATTTCAGCAGCCAGCTCGCTCGGTGTGTGCAGCTTTCGTCAATTACGTGGGAAGAGTCCAATGACTCGGGGAGTCGGTCAAGCGGCGCTGCAAAGTATGCTATGAATTTGTTCGCACTCACGACCGAAAATTGAATTAAATAGATTCAGGACATGCCGTTGGGTGTGTGTGTGTGTGTCGGTGTGTGTGCTTTTTGGGAAGCCACTTAGCAACACATACGCTTACATTGTGCAAAGTGGGCGAGGAAGTGTGTGCGTGCTTCCAGCTGGCAATTGAAAAATTTGATTTGGAATTGAAATGCAAATCAAGCCAGAATTGAATGCCATTTGCCGGACGCTGAGCTGGACCCCGAAAGGCTGGCCAAGAAGCAAAAGCTTTCTAAGCCAGTAGACTTTAGAGTTAAGTGCCACGGTTGCACAGAGAAAAAATTTCAGCATCCCCGGGAACAATATTTGCATTTTGACGCGGCTAATGTTTCTCATAAAAAATAGTTTTTCATCCCTGGAGTTAATTTTCCTCATATGGCGATTTCTTTTTCCCTTTTTCTGCCCTTAAAACATTCGGTTAACAGTCAATGGCTGTAAAAAGCTCAATTGCAATGCATTCAAAGGGATTACTGTCCTTATTTATTTTGCCAAATTTATTCGTTACGCACAAATGCGCTGGAAACCCAAGCAAACCCCAGCCAGGACATGGCAACTGGTCCGAACGGTCCGGCACGGTCCTTTAGGGTTCGTGGCCGAAAATAAATACATGAACATGAAGGCAAATAGCAAGCGGCACACAAAGCGCACAAGGAGCAAATCAAAGCAAATAAACAATAAAAATAATCGGGGCCGTTAGTAGCACATGTGCATTTTTCATCATTGCCGCCAACACCACCGACATCATCATCGTCGTAGCGAACATCAGAAATGGTTGTAGTAGCTCCAGTTGCTCCTGCCGCCGGCCATATCAAACAACTTTGTTGCTGCCACTACAAAAGTAAACAGCATGAGCAGCCCAGGCAACCCAGGCAGCCCAGGCAGTAGCAGTGGCAACAAAAAACAGCAGCTGTGGCAGAAGGAGAAAACCCAACCGACAGCTTCGTCTGGGGCTTGGGCGAGGCAATAAATAGTTGTCGTGCCATAAGAAAAATGCAAGAAGTGTTTAAGTTTTCCCCTTTCACTCCTTTCCCGGTCGTTCGATCCCCGATTTTTTTTTTTTGGCAGCCAGAACCCGGAACCCCCCGTCCCACGCCCGATTTTCTTGAGTGTGAACCGTCATTTCCCTTCGCTCCTTCCCTTTGGCACCCTCTCCCGGCTGCTCCATCATTTAAATTGAAAAATATAGAGGAAACTGGAGTGGAAGTTCCTTGAAGTTAACTGAAACAGGCGACAGTGTTGTCGGGGCGGGGCGGAGCGGGGGCTGGAAAACGACTGCCGGAATGAATTGGGAAACTTTCGATTTTGGAGGACAGCAGCAGTAGAAGAAAGTCTTGGGCCATTTCAATTTTGATTAAGGACTCGCTGGAGTAACCTACAAAAGCTGATGCATCCGATCGAATGAACGGAGAGTTGCAGATTTTTGCAAAGGATTCGGGCAAAGTTGCTTTAAGAAATCCTCTAGTAGGAATCTGCTGGTTATTTTGCAGCTCATCCTCCCATTCTGGTTGTTTCTTCTGTTTAGGATCAAATGATGCGAGTCACTTGCTACAAGCAATCTTGGCGTTGGCTTTAATGGCCGTAACAAAACACTTATGTGTCTCTCGTTTGTTATTTGCCTATAATTTTTACAGCATGTTCTTATGTAGATGCGGTTGCGTAGTGCTCGCAAAGTTTAGGATTCTCTTTTTGTGTTGCTGCTTCAGGTTCCACACACAAACTATTAGTGCAACTCATTGGCATGCCTGGTTGTTGCTGTTATTGGTGTGTTTTTATGGGAATGCCGGCCCCGGCCCTGCCCTGCCACGCCCACGACCACGCCCACCTTCATTGTGGGCGAGAGTGTGTGAGGAACATTTCGGAAAGATTTCCAACAGAAGTTGCCCTTGGGAGAAATTACTTAATTTTGGAATTTCAATTTACCACTTAGACAGGAAACATGGCGCCGAGGAGCCGAAAAGCTGTGGAGGATGTGTGGGCCAGGACCTGGGAGTGCTGTCTGTGTGTTTTTGGTAAAAATTCAGCTTACACATGCTGTGACTCTTAAAAATTTCCGGAATTTTGGCACGCAGTGTTTGCTTTTGTTTACTCCCATTCCTTCTCAACCAGAAGTGTTGTATTTTTTTTGATTACGAGTATCTTTGCCGACTTAAGCGGAATCCGTAACTTAGGTAACCATTTGCTTGTTTTTAAGCCGTGTTTCATTTGATTCCACTTGAAACGACAAAGCTTTGGCAAGCCAAAGAGTTAATTGTAATTAACTTCGAAACCACGCAGTTACACTTAACATGATTTCTGAAAAAAACTTGCAAGGGAATGCTGTTAGGTACCTAATCTCTAAAAAATACAATTTCCGGGCACCCTTAATAAATGTCCCCTCAAAGTTCTTCTTTATTTGCCATCGACACACACATCCGACAAAGTCACACTTACTCTGGGGGCTAAAAGTTGCCTACTGCAAACCAGTTGCCACCCCCCAGGGGTCCCACCTCCTCCTGCCCCCCTTGCAACTATTTTTACACAACGCCTTTGACGCAGTGTGTGGCCGGCGAGTGAGTTTGTTAAACAGTGTAAAGTTACACGCAACTAAGCACTTAACTGCACAAAAGCTCAAGCACGGTGGCAGGGTGCAAGGTGGCCCAGGTCCGGTGGGAGTTGCAAGTCGGTGAGGGGCCGGGGGAGTGGGAGAGGGCAAAAACCACAGACGCGGGCCAACCTTGGTCTTGCAACGCTTGACTTTGCGTGCGTTTTTATGAATGAGTTCCTCGGGCCGCCGTCGCTGCCTGGGCAAGCAGCAAATGTAAATCCGCGACCCCGTTGAAAGGTCGTCCAAGGGACTGACTAAGCCCTCGGGTCCACCTCGCCAGCCTGTTCCCTCTGCTCCTGTCCCTGCCCCTGCCCCTGAGTTGTGCAAATTGAAGCACAGTGCAGACCAGAAGACCATAAAACGACGTCCAGACGGGTTGCTAAAGAGCTGTGGCCATGTAAACAGACACAGCTGGACATTCGACGGGCTCTCTGTCTGGCTAGCTGGCTGGCTGGCTGGCTCTACTCCTCCTCCGGCTTAATCTGCTCCTCCTTCGGTCGCCCACTCCGCCCATTCACCGGCTGGGTGGCTTTGTCATGTTGCGGCCAAGGCGGGCTAAAGGCTCTGTGCATTTGGCCATCAATTGCGCTCTGATCTGCCTCGGAAGGCATAGAAAAGCGCTTAACTTCTGCACTGGCCGCAGACAACTTGCCACCGGACAGCCTTTGCTATATGACCCAAAGTCGTGGGAAAAGGCAAAGGCAAAGGAACAAGCAAACTGGAGGTGAATATGGAGTGATAAGCTAGATGGATAGCCGATAGATGTAGGTTGGGTCAAAATGCACTGGAAAATATCGTAAGAGATAGTCAGGGAAATCCGACTGAAAATCCCGTTCGGTTTGCCTTTTATCTCGTCACAGCGCGGAGATAATTTAACCCCAAATTGGAAAACCAGCTTGGACTCGCATATAATTGGTAATCCCGGAATTAAGTCTACCACAATGAACAGCCAAAGGGGACGTTTTCAATCGCATATGTGGTGTACAGCGCAACCCTGAATCGAAGGACTTGCAGTTCTCACAACGAGGTGTGTGGCGAAAGTTATGAAACATGTGTGAATAAATTTCTTCTGCCCCATCTGCATTTTTTTCTTGCAGCCCTCGCACAAGTCCTTGGCTGGTTGCAGCTCAACCGCAGTGAGAAAAATCCCTTGCCACCTGCCGACGTGCCTTCCCTCGACCAATTTAAATTTTCACATAAGCTTCTGCCAGACTTTTCGGCTTGGCATTTAAGTAATTTCCTACCAGCAACCTGTGGGTTGCTCCCCGCCCTGGCCTGCCCGGGTCGCGGGTTTTTTATTTTGTGAAACCTCTCCGCTGTCGCTGCCATTGGTTGGTAATTTTTCACTGGCTGACAAGATGTCGCCTTCGTCGACGGTGACGCCGCTGCCGTTTTGTTGGCCCGGTCGTGTGTCTGCGGTTGTGCGCCTGTCTCTTGGCTGCTGTGCTGCATAATTGCTTTGTGGTTAAAGGATTATTTACTTTTTTGCAGCTCCGCCCATTCGCCCCGGAGCCGGGCTCTGCTCCTGCACGGCCGGCCGGCAGGCCAGAGACTGCCTGCTGAGTCACTTAAGGCACAGTTTGTCCTCGTCACTAAGCCGACGGCTTGCGCTGATTTGGGCTTAAATGCATTCAGCTCATTTCGTTTGCAATGCGCCACAAAAACAGGCGAGCTCGCTTGCTGGCAATACCCTTCCAGGACAGTCTTTACGGCTAACAGAAATTTCGGGGAAAAGATTATTTTATATACCACTAAATGGAGGTACTCCCCAATGAAAAATTTAATATTTTCCAGGAAATCTCTTCAGAGCTCTTTGAAACTAAGGAAAATATAATATTATCTAGCCAAAGGTAACCGAATCAGAATCTAAAGGTTTAATTTGGGAAAGCTTTTAGCCAACCATCATTAGGATAGAAATATTTAATAAATTGTCTGAGCCCGAGCTTTCGCGCTTCTTCCTTTTGTGTTATGAGGTTTGTGAAGCCTCTCAAGGGTATGGAAACTTCAGTGTTCGGGAATCTAATGTTTTTTTTGGGTTCATGTTTTCGTTTTTTTACGTTGGCTGGTCTCCCGTACCAGCACTGCTGTCTCACAAATTATATAATTAAGTTAAAGTGAGCGGTGGCTGGCAATTTACGGGCAGCTCCAGCAGCTCCCATCTGGCAGCTCCAACTGGCGGCTCTGGCGGATCTGGCGGCCAATGGGATCGGGTACTTCTGGGCACTGGGGGCACGCTAATTTCTTAATTCTCACCTTCCGCTCGCAGGGCGGACGTGGTCCATTCCGTGCCCGTGTGAAGGCAGCCCCCAAAAATAGCATTTCCGTATTGCCCTGTCTATCATGACTTTTATTGTTGAATCGACCGGGGCCGGACCCCTCCTCGCTGGCAAAACACAACAGAACACAACACCGTACAGTCCGTGTTGTCCGTGTCCCTGCCTGCCACCCTGCCTGTGTCCGATTCCCAGTCCGGATTCAGTTATTGGTCCAGAGCCATGCCCAGAGTCCCTTTTCCGCGCCCCCATTCGGCTGATTGCTGTGCATTCGCGCGTTAAATGTGACGGGGTCGAAGGGAAGTGGATGCTTTTGAAAATGAAACCCCACTCCCGCGTCCAGAACCCCTTCCTCGCACCCGTCATCTGCTCAACTACATTTTCCTGGACTATTCTTTGACTTGACTCTGTCCCACTCTCCGGGTCTCACTGGGCGTTTTGTGTTCAATTTAGCGTCATAATTTCGTTTATTGCATGGCCTGCGACAGTGTTTCGCTCACTTTCGGTCAACAGGCATCCATTGGGTGAGGGGGCCTGGAGAGGGTGAGCCTCCTTGTCGCCCCCTGTCAAGTGTTTTTTGTTGAGTTCATCAAAATTGTCGCTGGCCAACGATGACATCCACTTAACGCAATTTTCAGTGCTCCCGGGAGCGGAGCATCACTGCCGATGGCAGCTCGGCAGCTCGGCAGCACGGCAGCTCGAGCTAGAGGCTCGAGCTCCACTCGAGTGTCATTCAGTCGTTCATTCAGTCAAGCCGCCGCCAAGCATCCATTCATTGCGCCATTCATGCACTCAGTCATTCATTCATTCATTCATTCAGTTAGGCAGTTACTCGCTCATTTCACACCATTTGCAGTAGCTGTTACAATTAATGTTTGTTTGCCTGTCGCCCGCATATCTGGCATCGCAAAAACATCAAAGACCCTTCCTCCCCGTCCCAGCCAAGGCGCTCAGACAAGAAAAGCCAGCCACTATGGGCTTGTCCTAAACCAGCTAAAAGCTTACATATTTAATAATTGCTCAGCTGAAGTTCATAAAGACGACGACCCCCCCGAGGAATCTCGGTGGCCCCCCAGGGGATTGAAAAGGGTCCAGGGAAGGCGGCGGCAAAAAGCGCAGTGCTCGGTTCATAAACGAGGGTTTTTGCTACAGGATTTACACCTTTTGGCAGGCGGCAGTGGCATCTTTGGGATGCCGTTGGCTCAGCTGCGGCTGGACCATAAAGTATCTTGAATATTTCGGCAAGGTGGGCTGGAAATTTAAGCACCGGCTTCATTAGGTGGCCACTGCAACTTCATTTGCAGGAGCACCCGAAAGGACAACAAATCTCATGGGCGTCTGCGGCTCCGCTGCCAGCTGGTTAAATGCCAACCCGTTGAGAGGTTTGTATTCCGCCCAAGTCGCACTATCTTTCGCCATCGTTCCATGGGAAGCGAATGAGATATTATTTTCGCATAAAACGGGTATGTGACTGGAAAGTCGAAGTGCGAGACCGCTGCAAAATCATATTTTATTAGCCCCCGACAGTCAGGCACTAAGTAAGCAATATGTAAATGCCTTGGCTTTAACATAAATTCAAGGACTGTGTGCGGGCTGAAAGCCATATTGAGTTTGGAGTAAATGAAGCCCTGGGAAATCCCAGAGTTATCCTTTTAATTGATTAACAACACTGCCGGCGTTTTTATGGCTGCTGCATACAAAGGAAATGAAATGGAATCGAAGTACCCGGTATCGTATAATCGTAAGACCAGAATATTGCCTGCCTGCCAGCCTGCCAGCCGGGCTAGTTGTTTTCGCTTTTTATGCCGCTGTTATTTTTTGCTGCAGAGGCTTAGGCGGCAACGACGTCAGAATTTCAATGTTTTTCCTTTTCTGTATTTTTGTGTCCTAGCCTGTTAATCTATTTTTTTATGCGCTTTGCCGGGGCACCCGCCTAAAAGCGAGCCGAGCATTTTTTGCAGCTTGTTGTTGTGCTTTGGCTCCTTTTCGGGCGGCTTTTGGTCCTGGCCGGGCCTTTGATTTGATTTCGTTTTCGTTTTCGCTTCGCATTGTGGCTTCGTCCCTGGTCCTGCCGTTGTTTTTTCTTGTGTTTTGTGTGTTGTTGGGTTGTTTTTGGGAACGGACCAAAATCGTAGGTATTTTGTTGTTTGCCTTTGTCATCTGGTCCAGCCACCCTAATTTTGTTTGCATTTGTTGTTGTTGCTGCTGTTGTTGTTGTTTTTCTTTACCACTGTCAACGTTTTGCATACAAAGCATTCGACAAAACCCACCAGCACGCCCAGGAAGGGAACATGCATGCACCCTGCTTATTATGATCAAACTGCGTTTGTTTGCTTCACCTCGTATGTATAGTACGTACTTTTGGCTGCTTTTTATGCTGCTGCTGTTGCTGCTGCTGCTGCACCTCCAGCCTCGGCTGCTGCAATTGTTGTGGCTTTTCCCGTTCGCTTTTCACTGCACCTTCTTGCGGATTTCGACACTCAACATAATTTCATTTCGACAAAATGCGGCAGCTATACTCGTAAACTCGAACTCCTTGCACACGCGAAAAATGCTGTTGCTGTTGCTGTTTGTTTAGCCGCCTCTGCTTGCTTTTTAATCTAAGAACAACAACAGTTTTTTTTTTTTTGTCACACCCGGAGGAGAGGATGCCGCGACTCCCGAAAAAATGCGAATTTATCCGCGCGACACTCTTCGGTACACACGCAAAACACCCACAACCCTGCTGCACTCTGGCCAAACAAAGCTAAGCTCCACGGGCCTCACTGTTTTGGTTTCTTGTGTGTTGTTTGGATTGGAACTCATCAAAACGAACTCTCCATCGAACGCACTTTCCGTGGCCGTGGCCCGAGGTTTCAAATTTCAAATTTCAGTTTTCCGGACTATTTTCCGGTGCGACCGCGCGCTGCAAACCGCCAACACAGATTGAAGCGAACATCGGCCGGTCGGGTATTTTTGTTCGCACGCAGATACAACATCTCGCAGATGCAACATCCCCTGCACTGAAAGATACGCGTCAGTAGCAATACAACCGGAAATGTATTTTAAATTAAGGAATAAAAAATTTGTTTTGGTGTAAATTATAAAAATTTGGTTGATTATTTAATGGGAGCATCTCTTTTTTTATATAGTATATTAAAACATTAAAAAAAATATTTCTAAAAAACTGTTTACAAGATATATATTTATTTTCTTTTATTGCCTATTGTTTATTGAGTTTGTTCTAAGTTCTTATCACTTACATTGTTAGTTAAATTTAAGTTCGTTTAGAGTGTAAACTAACTTGCGGCTTGCAACTCGCTTCAAACTCTCTTCAGAGAACAGTGGTTCAAAAAGGTATAAAAACAAATCGAATTGTGTAATGTAAATAAAGCAAATAATGCTTTTTGTTGGAGGGTTCTAATAGGGCTAATGTTTCCCCTTGAAGATTCCTTTTTAATTGTTATGCTTAGTCCTTTCATATCTTATAGATTCCGGCGCTGTAAGGCGTTCGAACTCGAACATGTCTGCCGCTTGTTTGAGTTTGAGCTCGAGTTCGAAGGTTGCACGACTGTCACAGTTGGCACAAGAAAGGAGAAAGCAGCAACAAAAACAAGATCAACCGGTGGAAGTGCGTTTCAATTTGTATTATTTACGGAATCTCTTCATTAAAAACATTTACAGAAAATTGAAGCCAAAGCTTTAAGTAATGTTAGGTAGCTGCAAATTGCCCAAGAGAGCTACTGAATATCTAAAAACAACTGCAATCAGAAAATTTATTTATGTTGGCATTACAATCCTGAAGAAGAAGAAAGCACATAGCTTCAATAAATCATTTCAGAATATTCGGCTTAAGGCTCTCCTTTCACTTCACTTGTTTTCTTCATTTTTGTTTACATTTTTCAATAAGATAAGAACCAATATGCCGATTTTAGGTCATTGGGGAAGTAAAATTCCTTATTGCATTGTGCAAGACCCTTGACAGCCTGAAAAATTCGTTGAAAAAGCCGGCTAAACCGCTTTTGAACCCCGCCTTTTCAACCCAAGCCCTCTGCCCAACAGTTTGCATATTTTCAGCGGTAAGTGTGATAAGCATTGCTAATTATTACTTATCAATTAAAACTGACAGCCAATGAAAGGCCGCCTGAGGGCAACTTCACTAATTAGCCGCAATTGTTCGCTTTATTTTGTTCCAAATCCCACACGTTTCTGCTTTCTCTTTGCCGAATCTCTTAGGCTCGCCCAGAGCTCTTTGGTAACCTGGTACTCTGGTGGTACTGCTACTCCTTGGAGTCCTTCGGGGCGCCATACTCATTTCCGGTTTCCGTTACTTTGTGTGCGTGGAAAATTTTGAACTGCGTGGCAAAGTTTGACGCCTGCCGCCACCCTTCGGCTACGGCTACGGCCTCGGCCTCGCTGCACGTCTTCCCTTTTTCCTTAGTTGACTTTTTGTTCTTGTGCGCATCTGAAATTTATTGAAAACACATTAAGTTCCAGCGACGACACTTTCGCCGGATGTTGGCAATTTCCCTGACGAGCAGACGCCCAATTTTTGTGGGCGTGACCCAGCGGGGAAATCAAATTGTCTGCCTGCAATGGTAAGGCCAATTTTCATTTCCCCCAAAACGGCTGAGCAGGCTAATCAGCGTTGAGCAAGAGCATTTCGGCATTTCGGCATTTCGGCGGTTGGGAGAGCTCCCACCTGGGCCGTCTGATAAGGCGCCGCCTGCATTGATTAGATAAGGGCGGCCGCGGAGAGGGAGCTTTCTGGTTAGAATTAGAATTAGTCACCCGGTGCCAGCGATCGCAGACGGCCAGAAATGGACGACACGGACTTCTCGCTCTTCGGCCAGAAGAACAAGCACAAGAAGGACAAGGCCGATGCCACTCAGATCGCCAGGACACCCACCTCCGAGTTGGACCTCAAGCGGATCATCATCTCGCGCCCCACCAACGAGGACACCTACGAGAACTGCCCGCGGGCGGGCATCGCCCTGATCCTCAACCACAAGGACGTCAAGGGGCAGAAGCAGCGCGTGGGCACCGAACGGGATCGCGATGACATGGAGCACACGCTCCAGGCCTACGGCTTCGATGTGCGGCCCTACGACGATCTGACCTTCTCGGAGATCAACGACAAGCTCAAGGAAGGTGAGTTTTCGGTGCTCCAGTTACATATTCCGGCGGTGACACAACAGCGGCCAAGCAAATAGCTTCCACTTTGTAAATCAGTGAAGGCTGCTTATCTAACCGAATCAGTCATATTTTTGGTTGCGATTAAAACACAAACCTTGGAGTTTCCTTTGTTTTATAATATTTCACAACGCTTGCAATTAAAATTGAATCCCCCCTTTATCTTTGAAACAACTGCAAACTTGGTAAAACATAGCGAAACATTTTACACTTCCTTATCTTATCTTTATCAAAACAAACAGCCTACTATTGTGATTGGGAAAACGATGCGATAACGGAAGTAATCGGTTTTTGTCCAACTGTTATCAATAATTTGGAATTAACTAAAATGTTTATATTTGCGAAATCATGCGAGACTTTGAATACCAGATTTCGCACTGCTCAAGGACAAACAAGAAACGAAAATTTAAAGGTCACATTTTAAACCCTTGTCACTTTAATTGCAGTTGCTCGCGAGGATCACAGTGAAAATGATTGCTTCGTCCTGGTGGTGATGTCCCACGGCACAGAGGGCAAGGTGTATGCCAAGGACATGTCCTATCCCGTGGAGCGCCTGTGGAATCCCTTTCTCGGCGACAACTGCAAAACGCTGAAGAACAAGCCGAAGCTCTTCTTCATCCAGGCCTGTCGCGGCGAGAACCTGGAGAAGGCCGTCGAGTTCTCCAGCTTTGCGGTGATGACCCGGGAACTGGCCCCGGCACAAGCAGCACCAGCACAGCCCATCACCTACGCCATTCCCAGCACGGCGGACATGCTGGTCTTCTACTCCACCTTCGATAGTGAGTACTCAGGGGAGATATTATATCTTTCCTCCTATTATATCTTTCCGCTGGTGATTTTTCCTAGCTTTATGCATCAATCAATAAGTTATCAATTATCTCGTATACATATCTACATATAGTAAGTGTAGGGAATGGAAATTTTCGAAGATTTTTGGGAATTAAATATACAATGTTTGGGCTGCTATTCCGGAATACCAATAGAATTACACGGAGCAACAAATTTTATGCAAAAATTTAGAGTAATATACCTACAGACTAACCCTTGATCTTAAATGCCGTTCATTAAGAAGGAATACAAGATTAGGCAGAATTTCTGTTCCCCACAATCCATTCATCAAAGTCTAGTGTTTTTCTTAAAATTCAATTAGTTTGGTACATTTTTATAGTTTTTTAATACTCGTAGTTGTGTAAGCATTAAAGTAGGTGTCATGCGACTACAAAAAACAATTGGACCCAATTGTAATAATACTTGTAATGCCCTTAATCCCTGCAGAATTCTTCTCTTTCCGCAACGTGGACGACGGCTCCTGGTTCATTCAGAGCCTGTGCCGGGTGCTCGACCTGGCGGCCAGCAACGATGCCGCCCAACCGGAGGGGGCCGAACTGCTGCGGCTCCTGACCGCCGTCAACCGGAAGGTGGCCTACGAGTATCAGTCGAATACGAAGAACGAGGCCCTCAACCAGATGAAGGAAATGCCCAACTTCATGTCCACCCTGACCAAGACCTTCAACTTGCGCGTGAAGCCAAAGACCTGAGACCCAAAGGGAGCTGTGTGTGGCGCTCGGGGACTGTGAGTCAGTGCCCACCACTACCACCTAATCGTAATGCTATTTGCTATTTGTTTATAAAATAAAAATGCACGCCTGTGTGCGTCTATCGACGGCACTTATCTGGAATTGGCTAATGCCGCCGGGACCCGGAAAAGATAGCTGGGCGGGCACGCATGCAAGTGCCTTGATGGAGCTCGAGGAACTGGCGGTGCACTCGCTATCAGTTGGACGCAAAATGTTGCGCCTGCCGCATGTCTGCGGCCTTTGTCTGTTGCTCCGTGTGTGGCAGCTGTTGGCATTGGCGCCATTCAGATTTTCCCGGGAAATCGGAGCCCGTTGTCACCGCTATTTGACCTTGAGTGCGGCCATAAGGCTGCTCCTGCTGACGTCCGTGGCACCGCTTCTCCTCCACCAAAGCTCTGCTTTATACGATGCCACCAATGTCCGGCACTCGGTGGTCTTTAGGCGCATAGCCCTGGGCACCATGGCGGGAGATGTCATCATATCACTGGCCCTCTTGGGTACCCATCTCTGGAATCGAAGGAAATTGGCCGACTTAATGAACGGTTTGGCGAAATTGCACCGCCATCAGAGGCTGAGCTGGACATACACCATCCTGCTGTGGCTTAAGCTGCTGCTGTCCCTCTACGAGGTCCTCTGCAATGTGCCCTTCCTCCAGAGAACCGGCGGACGTTTGCCTTGGCCACAGCTCTTGGCCTACGGCATCCAGCTTTATGTGCAGCATGTGAGCAGTGTCTATGCAAATGGCATTTTTGGCGGAATGCTATTGTTCCTCAGCGGCTTGGATCACCTGCAGCGGAAGCAAACGGGCCTGAGACAACTGTTGCAAGAGGAACGGAGGTATCTTTGCTTGGCGCAGCAATTCATTGGCCTCTCGGAAGGCGGAATTTTCCTGCTGGTCGTCGGGAACTTCATAAACATCCTGGCCAACATGTACGCCTACATGACGTACTTTGTGCAGCAACACGGTGTCCCGCTGACCATTTCCAACTACTGTCTGATTGTCACGCTGCAGTTGTACGCCCTCGTGCTGGCCGCCCACCTGTGCCAGGTGAGGCACTCGCGCCTGCGAGCCCACTGCCTGGAGGTGGGTTATGTGCCGGAAGGATTGACCCGGGAACAGGTGGGTACTGGAAAGTGGTTGCCAAAGCTAGCTGCTGAAGAGGTATCCTTGCAGGCGAAGACTGCAACGCCGTTCCCCCTGATTTCGCCCACGGGCAGCCTCAAGTTCGGGGTTCTGGGCCTTTTCACCTTGGACAACTCGTTTTGGCTGTTCCTGCTATCGTATGCCATGAATTTCATTGTGATTATACTGCAGTTCACTCTGGAAAACATGAAGCGGACCAGAGTATAGGAGTACGCATATACTCACCAGCATCGATCTCTTCTTTACCAAGAAATACTCGCACTTTATTTATAAATACTTTATTTATTACTTTACATTTATTTAAGCTT
>JAJJHQ010001034.1:3339074-3412836 GCA_021223825.1 Drosophila ironensis
TAAATTTCTATATAGAGTGTTTTAATCCTACTGTTTATTTTTAATAAAATTAAATCAAATTTAATTACTACTAAATTTAAATGTAAAATTAACACGTTTTCACATTAAGTATATCAGATTACAAATGTATACCATCCCTTGCTGAAAGTAAATGCTTTGCAACTCCGTTGACAAATATTTAAATTAGAAAACCAATTGAATTTGTCAAGCAGTATAATTTGTCAATGTATGTCAAGTTTATGTCATGTTCATTGTCTATTACTTTCGTGTGTCCCAACAATAAACAATAAACAAACAATTAAAATGTTGCCCTAAAAAGTCAGAGTTTCGTCTGCTTTTTAGGATATTGTAATCGATTTGAACTAGTTTCAATCACTCTATTTAAGACTTTGACTCTATTATTTCCCAGGGCGATGCAATCTTGATATTATCATATCGGCAATAAAGCAAAACTCCATTCAGTGACTGCTGTCGCTTTTTTCTGTTTTGCTGATCTGCGAAGGCGATTGACCAGCGAATTCGTGAATTTTGATTTGGTTTTGTGAAATGTCTTCTGTCACTTGCTGCCCGGCGCCATTGCGTAAACTGGAAACGAAAGTGGTGGCCAGCAATCCCAAAAACTAGTTGGAACCGATTTTTGGAGTCGCGCCAACCTGAAACCGATAAACTTGGCCACAAAACTATATCTTATAATTGCTATAATTGAGAATTAATTGCAAGCGGCGGCGAACAAAAATACCTGTGTTGCGTAAGGTATGAAAGTGTTTGGCAAGGGAGAAAAGAATGAGTGGTGGGCAAATTTTTGAGTTTAATTACTTTGCTATAGTTTCCAAATCCCTTTGCAGCCCACCGATGCATACCCAATTTTCGGCTTGCCCCACTCCAACGAGAAAATGATTGATGTGCAACCTGATACGCTTACATTTGCGGCAGCCGAGCTGATCGATTAGCATATCGGCGCACACAGTGTCTATCGACCCGGCCGCATTGTCTTCCTGCTTTCACTCCGGCCAATCCGAGTGGCCAACTTCTCGGACTGCCCTCGCCGATTAGCATGGATTCTGCTGGCTAAAACCACCGACCAGGCTAAAACCAGCGGCCAGGCCGAAGCTTCTGCTCAGGAGCCTCGCACGCGCCAATTTTCCAAGCCGCTGGCTGTATCGGTTTGACTATTCACACAAGCGCCCCTTTTCGATCAGACACTGCGAAAAATACCTAAAGCACTACAATTATTTTTGCATATATCTTTGAGGTGATTTTTTATACAAAATCGGAAGGGTTGCCATCGTATATTTAAGGGTTTTTGTAATCCTTTCGGGGCCATATATTATAAACCTTCTATAATCAATATTTGCAATCTATATTAGTTTGTACAAAATAATCTATAATGTCAAATTTCAAACGAAACTCATGTAAGCTATTGAATATTAATTCTGTTTATATATCAACTTTTTATGGAATCGGTATATTTATAAGTATTTACAGAATTATCTATATTTAAGAACCTTTTACGACTAAGATAAACGATTTAGAAGCTAAAGTGGAGAAATTTGAGGACGATAGGTTACCATGTTTCAAATAGTTTGATTAAATGCCTAAACAAATAGTAATTTCAATATGAACGGCTTCCAAATTCCAGATATAATGTTCTAGAAATAGCTTCCTAAGTTCGAAATCCCAAAATGCCACTATAAAACATTTTGTTTCGGGGGTTCCCCCTTTGCTGGCAGTGCAGCATTTGCGTAGGTTGTGCAGGGCGGTTGGTCAGTGGCTTGGCTCCGACTCGTACTCCCCTCGGGTGTTATGCAAGGCTATTAAACCGCATAATGCAAACGCGGTGGTTGGGTGTCTTCGCCTTTCCTCGCTCTTTCTTCGCGGCCGTCTTGTTAGCAATCTTTGGTTCTTCTTCATCAACATCATCATCATCATCACGGTCATGATGTTTCTTCTTTCTTTCCGAGGCAGTGCATCTGGGGAACCGTTAATACGCCTTTATTGCAACTGCAGCGTGAATAGCCGCAGGGCTGCCATTCGATCCATTGGATCCATCGGATTATCGCCCTCCATTGTGTGGACTGTGTTTTGTGGCTCGTACCCTTGCCCCTTGCCGGCTTGTTTGTCTGAATTTTGACTTGCTGACTCGGCTTTCCATTGCGGCATCACCACCAGCCATCACCATCGGCCTCACGGGGCATCAACAGCCATCAAAAGTGCCCAGGGCCCAAAGGGGAACTGCATGTTTATGTTTATGTTAATAAGTTTTGTTGTTTATACTTTTACGAGTTGCTTTTGCTCTTCCTTGTTTCTCGCTTTCTGGCTGGCTTTCTTCACCCATTCATTCAGTCAATGGATTGGCCGGGCCTTTTGTCTTTTCGCCAGCACGCAATGCACTAAAGAAATAATAAATAATAGTAGCGCAACGGTTTCTGAGTCTCCAAGCCCAGGATACCAAGGCAGCCGCACCTCCCACCGCCCACTTGCCACTTGCCACTTACCACCTGCCACCAGCGCACCGGCCTGTGCGCTGGCTTTTCTTCTGCTGCCACTTGTCGTGGCTTTTCTCGTTTTCTTCTGGTGTGTGAAAAACTAGTCTCATCGCCCGAGCTTGGCCTGCAGTCGCGGAGATAGCTTCAGTTGGTCGCGAGGTGTTTGCGTAGTCGGTTGGTTTGCTTCTCTGTCGTGCAGCGCGATGCGAGGAGCTTTGGCCGCGACCCATTAACGGTGTAACCCCCAGTGAAGAAAGCCCTAACCCCGGCCCAGGATATGGCCCACTTAAATCTGCAATTTTGGCTGCTGCTGCTGCAACTCCTCAGTGGGTTGTTTCTAGCCAGCCAGGCAGCGAAATCGGGACAAGTGCAAGGCAAGTGTGGTTTGACCAAAGCCGTTATGGCCATTTAAGCTGGCGGGATCCAAACATAAATCTCCGAGCCCAGCTCCCAGCTTCCAGCTCCCAGTGTGTGCGGTGTGTGCGGGTCTCTCCATCTCCATCTGCAACTCCAACTAAATCTCAATCCCAATCTCTGGTTGTCTCCGGCTCAGTGCTAATGTGTTTGTTCGCGTAAATCAAGTGCCTGGCTCGTTGAGTCCAGGCGCAGTTTGTCGCCTAAGTCATTCGTTTTCAACTTGTTTGGCTCGTTTGCGCTGCCCGGCCCGTTAAATAACCCAAATTTCAAATTTAAATGCTGCTGCGACAGCTTTTCCTCAGGGGCTGGCAAAAAAAAAACCAAAGCAAACCAAAAATATGTGCAAGGAAATCGATTTTGTATTGGGACAACTATCTCAATGCGGCAACCCGATAATTTGTTTATGCAACTACGAGCTGACAACTGTGACCCACTTGGCGGACTGGCTGCGACCCATTTCGTCAACCTGCTCCTGCACCTTTCCGGCTGTGAACCCAAGACCCCCGCCCCACCAACGGGTGCCCGCCTGTGTGTGGCAATGTTCTAATTAAAAAGAATTTAATTTGTTTGTGTTACTTGGAATGACCGCCTGAGCTTAATGTTCCGACTAGTTGCTGCTGCTAAACTCGGGCGAAATACGAGTATGAATGAGTTTCAGTTAATTGCTGCTAGTGCCCGGGTCGTTCATATGTGAATGCTGCATACGAATTACACATAATTTCTGTTTTATGAGAACAATGAGAATGACATTTATGTTGTGGGAAACGAGTGGAGGCACCGTTACGAAAAGTCTTCAATCTTGAAAGTGTTAAATGCAATCGGATTGGAAGTGCAGAATTAATAGAATGTGTGCTCGCATTACTAAATGATATGCAAGGAAATAATAAGCCCCCGCCGTGGAAATGTTGCGTTAACTGGGTATATAAACGAGAGCAGAACGCATTGCTGAAATACTATGAATATTTACTCAAAAAGAGTTACCAAAACCAAGTTAGTGCTTTATAGAGATTTAAGAAAGTAAGAAG
Organism: Drosophila ironensis; assembly: GCA_021223825.1. Taxonomy (NCBI): domain Eukaryota; kingdom Metazoa; phylum Arthropoda; class Insecta; order Diptera; family Drosophilidae; genus Drosophila; species Drosophila ironensis. Next base: position 3,343,003 of record JAJJHQ010001034.1, read on the forward strand.
AAGGAACTATATATATAATGTTTGCCAAAATATCTGCATTTTCTCAACTATTGTTTGATTATTTTATAAATACAAAAAGTTAAAAAAAGGTTTTGAAGTAAAGGTTTCCAAGTTATCCTATAATATCCCTTTTATATCACCGCATACAGAAACTTTCCACAGTAAAAGGTATTAAATCTTTGTGAATCTTTAAATTCCATTGTTTTAAAATAAAAGGTTTGAATATTTGACAGGTTTCCAAGTTGAATTCGATGTCCTAAATCAATGCTTTAAAGTATTTATGTTTTTAATAAATATAATGGATACAAAGAATATTAAATAGATGCTTTTTCTAAAGGCAATCAAGTTTATATTTAATTTATTATATCTAAATCTTAAATCTCAGTCCAACAACAAAATTTAACATCAAAATTCCAACTTTTATATTGAAAGTATAGTATTTGGAAGCCATTTTTGGATAAGTATAGTATTTCAGTCTTGCAAAATGTATCTCTGCTGGTACTCCACATTGCTCATTTGATTTCTTGTTAATTTGGCTTGGAGGAAACCCTGCAACGCAAGCCGTTCACACAAAAGTGAGCCAGAAACTGCAAGTAAATAATAGAAATTGCAATCTCAAATTACAACTGCGGCGGCCATAACAACGACAACAACACGGAGCTCCGGCAAGAAGAGGCAACCAAAACTAAGCCGCAAATAAAACAATAAACCGGGGCCACAGAAAAAGTCTCCGGCTGCAGAGAAGATGCTTGACGATGGCCAAGATTTCACTGCATCTGCATCTGCATTTGCAGGCAACAATGATAATTTCTCGCTGCCAGGGGTCTTCCGAAAAATGGAGAAGAAAAACAAAAATTGCCCCGGAGAAATGTCAGCGAGTTAGACGATGTGGTATGGCGGTCGTGTCTTCTTGTCTTCTTGTCACTTGGAACCCATTCGGCGGGGCTGGGCTGCCTCCTCAGATCCGTGGTAGGGGCGAGCAAAAAATGCTTAATTATGTCATGAGGGTGGGAAAACAGAAAATAATTTGCAACGAACTGATTGCTGCCAGCCAGGCCAACAGGCACCACTCGCGGCTGAAAGACAGCTGAATGCATGTGGAAAAGTGTTGCAACTTGCAGCTGCACATGAAAATCGCAGTTGAATGGGCCACGCGACAAACGTAGAAAGTTTTTGGTTGGTTAGACTGGCGCCAGTTCTGCCACGCCCCCGCCCACTGCCCACCACCCACCACCCACAACCCACAACCCAACTCCCTGCTGATTTGCTCCGCCAGCGCGTACAATTTTCCCAATTGTTGTGTTGCTGTTGGCGTTTTCCGTTTTCGGTTCTCAGAGTGCGCGAAAATTTGCATGCCCAAACCAAGCAGCACGACAATTTGTCAAAGTTTTACTTTTCTTCAACGCCTGGCCCCATGTAATCTGTAATCTTGTGGCCCACTTTTAGCCAGCTCCAGCGGCAGCTCCTCCAGCTCTTGTGCGTTTCACACGCTCGACGGCGTCGCAGCGGAAAGCGAAGGTGTACGCTTCATCCGGCTGCGCGAAGATGCCCCGGTGGGCAAGGAGATCCTCCGGCTGCAGGCCTATCCCCGCTCCACAGTCTCCCTCAAAGGGGCGGATGCCAGCGGGGACCAAAAGTACTTTAACCTCACGGAGCACAACTCCACCACCCTGGTGGTCACGCTGGCCCGCTCGCTGGAGCGCCTTGTGGACAGGGATGTGCCCAGGAATCTGCTTAAGTTCAGGATCCTTTGTGCCGGCAAGCAGGAGAAAATAGAAGAGGTAGGTGACTGAGGATTACTCTATTGGGTTTGAGTTTTTCAGCCTGTTAAGCCTGTTAACGATCATGTGAACAACTTCCAGGGAAGCTACCTCTCCATCACAGTGTACATCGAGGATGTCAACGACAACGCCCCCGAATTCCTGAACGTGCCCTATGTGGTGGACGTGGATGAGAACACCTCTGTGGAGAGCATTATTTTCGAGGGAGTACAGGCCTTTGATCGGGACAAGCCCAACACTCCCAATTCCGAGGTGCACTTCAGTATGTCCACAGTGCCGGAACAACTATCGGCGGACGGCAGTCCATACTTTGCTCTCAAGAGCCCCCACCGACCACTGCTGATCCTGAAGCGGGAGCTGGACTTTGACAACGGCATTAGGCAATTCAAGCTGCCAATCTTCGCCTGGGATCGGGGCACTCCGGCCAATCAGGCCAACACAACGATCACGATCAATGTGAGGGATGTGGACGATTTGCCGCCAAAGTTCACCGAAGGCGTCTACCGGACCAGGATCAATGAGTTCTACCCGATGACAGGGGTACCCATCCGCATCCCTCTATACTTTGCGCCGCCCATCATGGCCTTTGATCAGGACTCCCTGAACGCCACTCTGGTGTACGACATAATATCCGGAAATGAGCGGCAGCTGTTCCGGGTTAATCCCCACAACGGGGTCATGTATCTCCAAAAGGAAATTGATTTGGAGGAAGAAAGTCTTCCGGGAAACAGTTTCGTGTTGCAGCTGGAGGCGCGACAAAAGGATAACCCCCTGAAAAAGGCCCTGGCACGGTGAGTACAATTCATTTTATTTTCAAAATAGAAAACTTATGCTCCGTTGTGCAGCATCGAAGTGGAAGTGCTGGATCTAAACGACAATGTGCCGGAATTCGAGGCTGATTTCTATTCCGTTGTGCAGCATCGAAGTGGAAGTGCTGGATCTAAACGATAATGTGCCGGAATTCGAGGCTGATTTCTATAATATTTCCATTGTGGAGAACCTGCCCACGGGTTTTAGTGTCCTCCAGGTCAATGCCATCGATCGGGACCAGGGCGAGAACTCGGAGTTCTTGTACAATCTGGTGGAGACCAAAGACGCAGCCGGCGCCTTTCGCATCGACTCCCGGACAGGTTGGATTACCGTGCGGGATGATCGCCTGCTGGACCGCGAACAGCGAAGATCTGTCCACCTAAATGTAGAAGCCTTGGAGCGAAATCCGTCATACCTGGATGACAAGCATCTGAAGAAACCAGGACCCAGTCGAGTGCATGTGGAGATCACGCTGCTAGATACCAACGATAACACGCCAAAGTTTGAACACGGAAACCTCTACGAGTTTAAGGTACCCATTACTGCGCCCACGGGCTATGTAATTGGACAGGTGGCGGCCCACGATCCGGATGAGGGTCCCAATGGCCAACTGCTCTACGAGCTGCAGCGACCCAAGGGCAGTGGTTACATTCCCTTCCGATTGGACAACAAAAACGGCACCATTTATGTTGGCGGGCCCCTGCGAAGGGGACGCATTGCCGTGTTCGTGGAGGCCAGTGATCAGCCCACGAATCCCTCAGAGAGACGCTTCTCTCTAGCCGTCATCACCATTGAAGTATATGCCACCCTCGACGACCAGGCTATTGACTTTGTGGGAGCCCCCTACGAGTTTTGGGTGGGGGCCAATACCCCGCTAGGCACGTCGGTGGGTCAGGTACGCACTTCACTAATCTACGATGGCGAGGATGAGATAATGTATGACTTGTTGCACACCTACTCCGAGGGCGTGCCTTTTGCCATCGAGGAGCGATCGGGCATTATCACTGTGATAAGGGAGTTGTCGGAGTTCAAGCGCAAGGTCTATCAGTTCGAAGCAGTGGCTAACTATGTAAGTAATTGCTAAAGACTTTGTATATTTAGTTCACTAATATTAAACAAATCCATAGCTCTTTGCCAACTCCACTCAGTCGCTGATTATGTCCCGAAGTTCTGCCCCACTCACCACGATAGCTTCGCCTGCAGAATTGAGCGATGAGGGAGTCCTCATCACCAACCTGACCATTCACATTGTAAACAAACCGGAGCAGAAGGTTCCCTTGAGACCTGTAATAGAGTAAGTACAAGGATGCCAATTTAGGGAATCCTTCGAATATTATTTTGTTAACGTTTTTGCAGGGAAATCAACATGAACGTGATAAACTTCCATGTTGAGGAGAATGTCGTGGGCGGCATTATTGGTCAATTGCTCTACAAGAATGGCCTCAACCTCGTCAACAACGAACTGGGCACTTACCGGGAAATGCCTGTCGAGAGCCCTGGGCGTAACCTCACCATGGGCAGCAGGTTCCGCAGTAGAAATCGGAGCCGCAGCTCCAAATCAAAGCGCAGATTGCCCCGACGGTTGGCGGGGGATACCAACCTAAAACTGCGATACATTATAGCCAACCAACAGGAGGTGGTCAACAAGATCTCCATCACCGAGGACGGCACTCTGCTCACCCTGATCGGCCTCGATCGCGAGCAGCAGGCCAGCTACGAGCTGACAGTTATAGTGGAGTACAGCACGGGCCTGGTGAGCGGAGCGGGCATCTACCAGGTGAACATCAAGGTGGACGATGTCAACGACAATGCACCCAAATTCAATGCACTCACCTATGTGGGCCTCATCAACGAAAACTGTGCCGTGGGCACAGAACTGTCGATGAATCATGCGATACTCATTAATGATGCCGACGAGGGCGTCAATGCCGAGTTCCGGGTCCAGCTCCAAGGCGACTACGCCGAGGAGTTCTCTGTCGAATACGTCAACGGAAGCATACTGGAAAATGCAACGCAGCACAAGATGCCACCCCGCACCGGGGCATTCAATATTTTCAACCTGACCGATCAGTGGAACGACGAGTTCAAGTACCAGGAGCTGCACACCACCTTCATGCAGACGAACTTCAAAATGAGTTCGGGTCCCTATTTCCGGATCTCGTACACGGGCAAGCGCGGCTTGGATCGCGAGAAGCAGCAGCTCTACAACCTGAAGATCATAGCCGCAGACAGTGGCGGCCTTTCGGGATATGCCCACCTCACGGTACTCGTGGCGGATGTGAACGACAATGCCCCGATGTTTGAGCGCATCTCGGTGTTCAAGGACTCCCGCCTGGAGATTCGGGAGTACACCACAGACATGGAGATCTACTTCGTGGAGAGTTCCAGCGGCATGTCCGCTCCCCAGGCCACGGCAGCCATGATGCTGGCCCCTCCTCCGTATCACATACCCGGCTCCCCAAGACTACACAGGGATAACGAGCGGTCGGTGGGCCTGGGCGGGCTGGGAGTGGTGGCCAGGGCCAAGTCCCGGCGGAGACTGGCCCGTGCCGTGTCCAGTAAGTGCCCGCTGTTCGCCATCTACGAGGACACCCCCGTGGGCACGAAGCTGCTGCAGTTGAGTGCCAGCGACGAGGATTTTGGCAAAAATGCTCAACTGCACTACGAGCTGCGCGGCGAGCAGGTAGAGCGCACACCTGGCGTGCCGGTGCTGAGGGTCCAAGGAGTACGCTACTTTACCATCGACAAGCTTAGCGGGGAGCTGGCAGTCAACTATCCTTTGGCGGCCAACATCGAGATCTGGTTGAACTTGACCGTCACGGATATCGATGGCCTGAAGGATTCCACCTGCCTGCGCTTCAGCGTCACGGATGTCAACAACCACGCGCCGACCTTCAAGAAGTCCTGGTACAGCTTCGACACCCCGGAGGGAGAGTACAAGGACAGTGTCCTGGGCCAGCTGACGGCCATAGACATGGACTTTGGCGAGAACGCGAATATCACGTATACGCTCAGTGATCCCAAGTTGCCGTTTACCATTAAGCCCGCCTCGGGGGTGCTGAAAATTAGCGGGCAACTCGACCGAGAAGTGAAGGATAGGTACAGCTTCCAGGTGATAGCCACCGACAATGCTCCAATGATGCAGCGCATGTCCAGCAGTGTGGATGTTGAGGTCAATATCCTGGATATTAACGACAACAGCCCGGAGTTCATTGGCTACGATGACCAGACCCGGGCTGTGAAATACATTCCCAATGTGGCGGATCGAACGATGATGGTGCCGGTTTACAAGGCCTACCTGGATCGCAGCACCCAGCCTGGAACGTTTGTGCGACAATTGGCAGCCATTGACAAGGACAACGTGGGCAATGGCAATGGCCTGGTCCTGTACTCCATCCGGCATCAGGAGATGCAAGCGCCGCTCTTCCAAATCGACTCCCGGGACGGTACCATCTCCACGGTCTCGCGGATCAATGGCTACAACGACTACGAGCACCTGAACGTCTCGGTGATAGCCTCGGATGTGGGCAGTCCTGCTCTGTCCGCCACTGCGGTGGTCATCGTGAATCTTCAGGGGCAAGCGGTCACAGATCCGCCCACGTCTACAGCGAAGCCAGAACCGCCGGCAAATATGACAATCTTCCAGCACGCCTACTATGAGGTCAAGCTGACCGAGAACAACGAGGCTCCCATCGAGGTGATGCGCTTGAATCTCACCGCCGGTCTCAATCCGGAGAACTACCGCTGGTCGCTGTGGCTGGAGGAGGGCCTGGACGAAACGGATGCCCACCCGCCCTTCGAGTACGACGCTAAGAACATGCTGTTGTACGCCCTCAAGCCCTTCGATCGGGAACACATATCGCGCTATCAGCTGCGGATTAGAGCGGATCGTCTAAGCCGCGAGGCCAGGAACTTTGCCCGGGTCTCGTATCCTGTGGTGGACGAACGGATCGAGGGTCTGGCGCCAAACGAGTGCAGGATACTGGTTCACATCGCCGATGAAAACGACAACGCCCCCAAGTTCAGTGGCAACGGGCAACCGATTGTGGCAGTCCTGCCGCAGAGTGCCAGCTTTGGTTACCCCGTAACGCGGGTGCTGGCCACCGATTTGGACGAGGGCCTCAATGCCGAGATTCGCTATCGCCTGCTCAACGAGCCCACCCGCCTGTTCGGCATCGACGAGTTCACGGGAAACATACGCCTACTGGGTGACCTGCCTTTGGGCGAGAGGATCTACGGATTCGACGCAAAGGCCACCGATCGCATGGGCGCCGACGATGGTCGCAGTGGCATAGTCAATGTCTTTGTCTACATCATCGATGAGGCCAAGCAGGTGCGTCTGGTGGTGGCCGGCATGCCCGTGGAGGTTGAGAGCCGCATCGAAGGCCTCATGGAGGCGCTGAGTGATGCCATTGGCAAGGATGTGCGAGTGCGCCTCCTGGAGCCACATTCCGGAGGACTCGAGGCAGCGTAAGTGTGAAATACTTGAAATGTTTAAGGAAGTTTTTTCCCATTCTTAGGAAATTCATTAAAGCTTAAACTGGCTTCAATTTTGTAATTCATGCTGAGCCAACTGTTCGTAGTCAAATGTCCCTCATTTCCAATAGATTCTACAAATTGAATGCCTAAAGCAAAGACTGGTTAAAAAGTTAATTTATAATCCCAATTGAGGACAAAAGAGTTCAACACTTGATTAATTAGATTACAATTAGCTTGCAATTCGCGAAAGAACCATAAGCCATAAACAATTATTGATTGAATCATTAATTTTAAAAGACTCCAAAAGTGAAGCCAAACCAGACAGCCCCATCCAGACACCTTTCAGTTAAAAAGATATCTCTCAAAGTCTCACCCAGTGGCCAACCCAGTTTGCAGATCCATCGCCTCTTCATAGGTTAATTGGCCATTAGAGCCAATCAAAGCATCGCAGCTTCTTCTAACGGCTCCGTCCACCTTTCTCTGCCATTTACAGCACCAATGCCTACATCTATGCCGTGGATCCGCACACGAATTCCATTATGGAAATGGAGCAGCTTCAGGAGTAAGTATCCCTCCACCCGGCCCCGCCAGAACTCGATCCCGAAGCCGAACCCGAATCCGAATGCGGAAACCCATTGACCCACAACTGTCGCGGTTATTAATGGCCATGACTGGCATCGTCTCCTCGCTCTTTGCAGCTCCCTGGCCGGCCTGCAACTGGACGCGTTGCAGTTGCAACACCAGAAACTGGACGGCAGCAATTCCATGCCCCGCATCATCGAGCTGGCCGAGTTCGGGCAATCGGCGCGACCCACGCACGCCTCCTCGGCGGTGGGCTTCATGGGCGGACTGGAATTCGTGGCAGTGGTTCTACTGGCCTTGATCAGCCTGGGCTCCTTGGTGGTAGCCTGCTGCTACCTGTGCATGCGCCAGAAACGGTATGAATAATATTGGGAACTCGAACAGTTTGCGAATACCAACTGCTAGTTCCGTACGAAAAAGACTGCTTAATGGGCATAGCTCGTAGATGCATTTTATGTTAGCCATAGTGTGTTAGATTATAGCGAAGGCCCGACGGCCGCATACAAAATAAATCTTAAGTCTATTGCAATTGTGTTGTCTGATATGGTGCTGCGATTGTTGCTGTTGCTTTTGCTGTTGTTTCTGCTGTTGCCTTCAAGGAAACCGGCTGGCTTTAGACTTCTCCTGTCCGATTAAATTATAACGGTAAAATGCAACAAACACACGCATCAGCATCATCATCAGCAGAAGCAACAACAAATGCCACAGCAACCATCAACGTTGCATCAGCAACATCAGACAATTAGGCGGAGATCTGGTGACAATCTCCACCGCAAATCCCAAATGGGAATGCCACTCAAAACGTCGATGCATCGTGAAATGATGAAGATTCTCAAGAGCGGTGCGGAAAAAATAAGTTGTTAATACACTCAGCAAACATTTTCCCAAGATCTACTAAAAGTCTTTAATTTTTTTTTTTTTCAATATTGATCTGCCGTAGAGTTGCTACTTATTACTATATATTTCATTGAATCCGAAAAACAATAGAAGAAAACAGCACAATTATATTCAGAAAACTTTTGTCTTTAGAATACTGTTAAAAGTCTGCAGACTTGATAGCGTGATAATCGAACGTTACCAAATTAAACAAAGATATTCTGTATGAATTGTTCAGTTTTAAGATCCAANAACATTAGAAACTGAATGCACCTTAGAGCAACTAAACTTAATATTTACAAATATATCTTATATTTTAGAACTCCAGAAAAAACCAAATAATTCCTTTATATTTGGTTAAAGAAATTCCTTTATTTTAGTTATAGCATCATAACATCATAAGCGAATTCTGATGCATTTTTAGTTGATTAAACAAGTTTAAATTGTCGATAATATATCCTTTTAACAATAATTTGTTGTAGCTGTCCCATTAACTATAGTCCCAAATATTTGCCCCAATTAACCAATTAACTATTTTCACCGAAAACACTTTTTGACCTTAAACTTTTCCCTACATTCACATATCCTGGACAGCCGCCTGTGGTCGCAGCGAGACTTTTCCGCCTCGGATGCTGGACTTACCTACACGATCGCTGGGATTGGATCCCCGCGGGGTCAGAAGCAGCGCCGGCAGAGGCAGCAGCGCCACCACACGCAGCGGTGCAGCAAGGGCAGCACCGGAAGCCAGCGACCCACCAGCGCCTTTATGCCGGAGTCCGTCTGCTCCTCCGCCCAAACGCAGTCGACGGCCACCGCCACCGAGAAGCTGGAGCAGCAGTTGCATCAGCACCACCAGCAACAGGCAATGGCCACGCAGCAGCAGCACCACCAATATCTAAACGAGTGAGTGGAGCCGGTCGAACGTGTTGCCGTTCTAANCTCGGATGCTGGACTTACCTACACGATCGCTGGGATTGGATCCCCGCGGGGTCAGAAGCAGCGCCGGCAGAGGCAGCAGCGCCACCACACGCAGCGGTGCAGCAAGGGCAGCACCGGAAGCCAGCGACCCACCAGCGCCTTCATGCCGGAGTCCGTCTGCTCCTCCGCCCAAACGCAGTCGACGGCCACCGCCACCGAGAAGCTGGAGCAGCAGTTGCATCAGCACCACCAGCAACAGGCAATGGCCACGCAGCAGCAGCACCACCAATATCTAAACGAGTGAGTGGAGCCGGTCGAACGTGTTGCCGTTCTAAGAATTGAATAACCCGCATTTGCCCCTTCTCGCGGCAGGCAACAGCGGCAGCAACAGCAGCAGCAGCGCGAGTACATCGATGTGCCGCTGCCCAAGTCCATTGCCGCCAAAGCAGCAGCAGCAGCCGCTGCAGCAGGAGGAAGTGATGGTCAGGTGGGCTCTGGCGGCACCCCCTTTGTGCTCAAGTATAATGCCTGCCAGCCGGTGACGAATCTGTAGGTGTACACCAAATATTCCTCTAAAATACTCATAAATAATTTGCCTTCCAGCAATAATTATGAAACATCGCTATTCTCGCTGCACTCAACGGGTCAGGACTCGGGAGTGGAGTTCCTGAGCAGCCGGGAACTGTACGAAACATCGCCGGACTCCTTCCAGCACGGTGGCTCCAAGCGCAGCAATCCGGAGGTGCTGTGTCCCAGACACGCCAAAGCTCACTTGGAACTGCGACAGCACCCAAACACAGACAGCAGGTGAGCTCCATTGTTGGTTCAAGAAATCTTATCGGTTATTAACCTCTCACGCTGGCAGTGACACCTACGAGGATTCGCTAAAAACCGATGAGCCACTGGTGGCTCACAACTGCCGCAGCGCTAACTGCGAGCACCGGCAGCAGCAGCACCACTATCACCACAATCTCGGTCAGAACCACCAGCCCCACTACCAGAACACGCGCTTCGAGAAGCGCTCCTGCGTGCGGCACTCCTTCTCCGGGGTCAAGGACGACCTGATGCAGCACTCGCCGCAGGTCTCGCTGCGCCCCCGGGGCCACGCTCTGCGCAACTCGATGAACGACCTGGAGCAGCGCCTGCACAACCTGGAACAGTCCTTCCAGCGGCCGCTGGAGTTCAGCAAGTCCAACTCGTTGTTTTAGTTACTCCTAGCTAGGCGCAACAGTAGTGCAATATTTAGTTAGCTTATGTTAGCTTAGTCATTTTCTTATTGATAAGAACACAGTGCAATACATCTGAGAATTATTTACATTTAATTATCGAAATATTTGCGGAACTCCAGGCAACCGGCCCAGTTCTCCTCCCAGCCGGGAGTGAGCTTCTTGGCCAGCTCGTACCAACGGGCCACGTTGGCGTACTTCTTGATATCGAAGCCGGCCACATCGAAGGTGGAAACGGAGGCCAGGACGGCGATGTCCGCCAAGCTGTAGGTCTCGCCGGCCACGTAGTCCTGGCCCTCCAGGAACGTGTTCAGGAACTCGAAAGCCACCTCGATTTTCTTGTAGTTCTCGGGATTCGCCGGCTGCTTCTGGAAGATCTGCGGATAGTAATACTCGGCGAAGCTCTTGTACAGAGTACCCAAGTCGAAGTAGAGCCGCTGGTTGATCAGGGCCTGCTTCTGGATGTCCTTGGGAAAAAGCTTGTTGTCCTTGCCGTACTTCTCCACCAAGTACACCAGAATGGCACGAGACTCCCACAACGCAAAGCCGTTGTCGTGCAGTGTGGGGATTGTGTGCTGGGGATTGATTTTCAGATACTCTGGTTTCAACTGATCGCCGGCTCGGGTGTTGATAAATATCTTCCTATCGAATTCGACGCCCAGGGCCTTGGCCGTCATCAGAACCGAGCGGCAGGGAGCAGATCCGGGTCTATAATACAAATCCATCGTATAGGAAGTCAACGCTCTGCGAAAAAAACCACAATCAGCAAAAGCAGCGATTCATCAAGAGGTGGCACAATAAGAAATAAAAGCTGCTATCAAATCACTTTCTTTGATGACACCACAGTGACATAATCTCCACAATGAGCCAGCACAAAGAAGGTAAATATAAAAATAAAAGTTCAACCTACGAGATAGCAAATATTTAAGAGCTCTGCTGGTGGCGAGGCTCGACAAACAACTGAACAATGCTCTGCGGTTTAGCAGTTTTTTATACAAACTTCAAAACAACCCAACGATAACCGAAAATAATACTTTTTTGTTGCTGGTCTGATGGATCAATTAGCTACAGGTGATAATTGGCAAATATTTTTTTAATCGAACGACTGACCACGAAATGAGCGCGACCAGTATAAGAGAAAAGAAAACAATCAAACTTGAGTGGTAAGGTTTCAAAGTAACTTCGGGAAGGTAATTATATACTATTTACATAAGACTCGGCTGGGGTAGGGACCCAAATTGTTTTTCCACTTTATCAGTAAAATCTCAGTAGTAGTCAGTCACGTAGCAGTATCGCACTACACAATTTCACAAGAGTATTGCCCCCAGTTCCAGAAGACAACAGCTCTTATTTCCTTATGCTCTTAAATAAATAAATTTATTTACTCTTCCTTTATGGCTCTTTAAATTCGTATATATTTTTTAATTGACATATTTTTTACTTCAAAATATCACCCAGATACAGGTCTTTGTAGTACAAACAACCAGCCCAGTTCTCATCCCAGCCGGGCACCACACTCTTGGCATTCTCATACCACCTCACCACATTCGGGAACTTGACGAAATTGTATTCGGATATCTCGAAGGTGGACACTGTAGCCAAAAGGGCCACATCGGCAAGGGTCAGTCTATCTAGGGCCGCGAACTGATGGCCTTCCAGAAGAGTATCGAACATATCGAAGGCTGAATCGATGCGCTTGAGGTTCTCGGGGTTAGCCGGTTTCTTTTCCACCTCGAACAACTGGGGATAGTAGTAGTAGACATAGCTCTGGTACAGGGTTCCCAAGTCGAAGAACAAGCGCTGGTTGACGACAGCCCTGTCCTCGGCATCCTTGGGGTACAGCTTTTCGTCCGGATCGTACTTCTCCGCCAGATAAATCAGGATGGCCCGCGACTCCCATAGGACAAATTTTCCGTCCACCAGAGTGGGAATCGTGTGCTGGGGATTTAGCTTCACGAAATCCGACTTCAGGTGGTCCCCGGCATCCAGGTCGACCTTCTTCTTGTTGAGCTCCAATCCCAGGACTTCAGCGGTCATCAGGATGGATCGGCAGGGAGCCGAATAGAGCATGTAGTATAGGTCCATCATGATCAGCTGCGACGAAAAACTAAATTAATGTTGGTTACGAATGGGGTTTATAAATCGGAGCTATGACTCTTTGTTGACAGCTAACAATGGAATGTTTTATTGACACCCAAGTCTAGGGCTCCTATGATTTCTGGGGAAAATATTCAAACAATTTTATTTTAGAGGGTTTACACCCTCTATACACCCTCTGTATATATTTTCTTCTCAAGATTGTGGATAGAAGCAATTCAAATGCAATTGAACTTCTAGCGCGCACGTGTATAATTACAATGTAAATATAGGAAACTTGGTGGGCACGACTTGAATAATCATTAGTTTGTGAATAATTTATTTCCACTATAAAATTTGCACACTTTTAATTCAAATAAACTAAACTCAGTTGCAAACACTGCACAATAAAAACAAAAACCAATCACACTGTGATGAAATTCATTATGTTATATCCCCACTATTACTTCTATTGCGAGTAGTTTTCCACCTATCTCCGATAAATTTTGATGCACACTGAGAACAGCCGGCGACCAGGCGAGCTTTTATTGCCGCCGGCCGGTTAAGAGCAAGCCCCACAAGGCGGATCTCTTGCCGCCACACACCAAAGAGAAGCTATCGGATATATCCAATTTCTGCTGCCATATGCTATAGTATACACATAAAAACGATTCAATTTAATGCATTCAAAAAAGCGAACACTTATTTATTGTGCATTGCGACATGCGAATTTGGAATTGTTTTTCTTGTTGTTTGTGAGCGTGAATAAATATTACATGAAACTGTATATAATAATAAAACTCAAATATCAGGCTTATTCGAAGTATTTCTTGAACTCCAGGCAGCCGGCCCAGTTCTCATCCCATCCGGGGGTCACCTTCTTGGCGTTCTCGTACCACTTGTTGACGTTGGCGTACTTGCTGATGTCGAAGCCGGCCACCTCGAAGGTGGAGACGGACGCCACCAGGGCGATGTCGGCGACGGTCAGAGAGTCGCCGGCGGCGTACTCCTGGCCCTCCAGGAACGTGTTCAGGAAATCGAAGGCGGTCTCGATCTTCTTGAAGGCCTCGGGATCGGCCGGGGCCTTGGCGAACACCTGCGGGTAGTAGTAGTTGGCGAAGCTCTGGTACAGAGTGCCCATGTCGAAGTACAGCCGCTGGTTGATCACGGCGCGCTTCTTGGGGCACTTGGGGTACAGCGAGTCGGTCTTGCCGTACTTCTCCACCAGGTAGACCAGGATGGCGCGCGACTCCCACAGCGCGAAACCGTTGTCCACCAGCGTGGGGATGGTGTGCTGGGGGTTGATCTTCACGAACTCGGGCTTCAGATGCTCGCCGGCCTGCAGGTTGAGCAGCTTCTTGTTCAGATCGACGCCCACGGCCTTGGCGGTCATGATCACCGAGCGGCAGGGCGAGGATCCGGGCAGGTAGTAGAAGTCAACCATGTTGATCTGCAAATCAAATAAAAGAGGTTGATAAGGATATCTTTTAATTGCAATCAACTGCACTTGTTAAGCTTAACGAGATTTTCTTCAAAACTTCCGAAGTGTAAACTTCATTTAGGGCAGCCATGTTATTTTGCCAAAGCCTTATATTATACTTCTTAAGTGCCTGAGAAAAATACACCAAAGCAATCCGACAAGATCGGCCATAATTAGACGCGCTCTATAATTTCGAGCTTAGGCAAATGGCTGCCTTAATTGGCCTGTAATTACAGAAATTCACAGACAACCCGACTCCTAGGGCATGATGTCATTCGAGCCAATGCACGACTGAATTCTAGCCGACTTGATCTGACGATTTGGTAATTTTCCATGTGCAAGTTTCTTTGGCACATTGTTTCTGGGCACTTTTGTCTTGGCACATAACACGCAGACACACACACACACACCGTTTGGTTATGTTAAGATTTGAAACTTACAGTTTTTGATTGTTTGTGGCGATGTACACTGTACCAAACGAGAAGCAGTACTGAACAGAAACCGGAGAGTGGTCCCCTTTTATAGCTCGCGGACGCGGTCGCAACAAACAAGCGTTGTTTGCCAACCTCGGGAGGTGGGTCGGGAGGTGACGGGGCGGAGGCCTTAAAGAGAAGCAGCCAACGGCTAGTCCGGGTAGTTGTTTTCGGTTTTTTATTGTTATTTTTTTTGTGCTTTTGCCCACACATACCAAACAATATCACACAAAAATGTGACGTTAGCGGTGCGATGAGTGTATGGAGAGCGGTGTGGAAGTTTTTATGATTTAGTGGCACTTTTATGCACCACCCAGCCCCGCCCTCACCCCTTCGCCATGTGCAAAAATGCAACTTTCTAATCTCCCACTTGGAACGCTGCTCTTGGGCTCTCTTAGAATTGCCCCCGCCAACTATTTACATTTAATTGCTGCTCAAACATGCATTTTTATAATACGAAATAAACGACTGCGGGCACAGGAAAATTGCGCTTAAAATTAAACAAGTTTATCGTTCAACGGGTAAAAATAATAATCAAACAAGCAGGCCGGCCGGCAAACATTCGTATCAGTGGAAGGAAATTGAGTGCCAGTTGCCAACGACTCCCCGAAGCACTTACAAGCATGTTCGCACGAATAATGACACCCCAATCGGGTTGTTTACAAGTTCTAAAATACCTATTGAATTGTGACTCCGGCTGCACTATCAGCGATTTATCTATAAGATCCATATGCAAAACCTCGATGACTAACCACAAGAAAACATGTATAGATAAATGAATGTCCACCCGAAATGGACATGCGAATCTCAAATTACAGGTACACACTTGTCTAATCATCTTGTAATTATTGTAATGACCCGCCAATCCATCGAGGGAAACATGTTTTGGGCTTTGACGGCCTTGGCCAGCTTGAAATGGTCGTAATGGCAGCAGTAGGTACTCGAGGGAGTAAATAAAGCCAAGTTTACCTCTCAAATCGATGGAAAAGCTCGATTAAGTAAAGATAAGTTATTGGGTTTTCCCGAAAATTCGGTGCGGGTGGCAAGACATGGAACCAATCCCATTTTATCAGTTCTACAATTGACAATACAAACTATCAGCATGACCCGGCACAATATTCAATAACAAGTGAAAACGAAAATATAATGAAAGAGCATTTTTTTCTGTGGGCGGACACGTCAGTGCAATCGGACGAGTGCGGCAAACAAATTGCTCTCTTAAATTCCAGAACAATCCCCCGTCTTGGGTTGTGAAATCGGAACACGTAAAACCCCAAGCCCCCCAGACTCTGGGTTACTCATTTGAACATAATGCTGAAATCCACTGAATCATGGGAAATATGATCGTAAAGTAAACAAAAAGGTGTTCGCCAATAAACTGGTTGGGTTAATTCACTAAAAAGCCGGCTCCAAAAAAAAGCATACAACGCAGAGAAAGGTCACACTCTGTGTTTGGTACCCTGCAGATCAAGAGAACCAGTTAGACGGGATTTTTTTATTTTTTGCTACACGACTAAAAAAAAACTTAATAAAACACCTTCAAAGAGTCGCCCAATTGAAGAGATACACGTTTCATTCGCCCTAAGAGTGTGTCTCGTTCGAAGAGAATCATATATGCGAATTATACATATGTATGTACATATACATATAATGGTATAATTCCGCCGGCTGGCAATTTGTTATTTTGCGTACAGCTTCGTTTGCTATTTTATTTATTTCTCAGTAATCGGCTCTCCAGAAAACTCTGTCAACTGACTCCACAGATTCTGCATTAGAAAGTAGACTCCAAGCAACAAGATTTTCTCTAAAAAGAGTTTAAAGCTAAATTTTTCTTGTAAAAGAAACCGGTAAGCAAAAAAATTGGTTTTTAATATGTATAATTCTTTAATTCAAAGTCTTGGGGAATACACATCGTCTCAAGCTATCTGACTTATTACTTATTACTGCATTTTTTTCTCAATTTACTCGTAGCCCTATTATTATGAACTCTATTGTATTAAATCAGTATCTACCAACACACATACACAGATACCTACACATTATACACATTATACCTATACATTAACTTATAATTCAAACGCATATTAGTCTTCTAAAAATATTTGTCGTTTTATGTTCCAAGCGTTAAAATTGCAATGTTTTATTTTATTAATACTAATGCAATCTTGTATCTTAAGCTATTTACATTTTACAAACATTGCAATCCGTTTTCCTATTATTTATACATTGAACAAATAATAAATTATAATTACTATTAATTTAATCATTAGCAACAAACATTTGCCACTTTTTTCTGTAACTACATACATACATGCACATGAGGTTTTCGGTATCTAAAACTCTATCTTTTGGCACCTACCAATAAACTAATTTGGCGTGTTCCATGAATCATATCGCTGGGTTAGGTGCATCGCAGATAACAGCGTAATCTATCCTTTTAATACTAGTTCTGCATATTACTCACCCATTTGAGTTCCCAACTATTATCAGTCTAAATCCGTGCACCGAAAAACGAACAAATGTTTGTTCTAACCATGACAAGCTCGTTCTCAAATCGATTTCCGTATGTATTTTCGTAGAAATAATAGCATAAACATTTGGAAGGAGATAATTACACTACCACTTGCCTATATAAGCAGGTGGCACTGCTGCTCCCAGTTAGTTCTCGAGTTCCCCTCCAGCGAAAAGTGGTCAAGTGTGTTTAAAAGCAAACATGGATTTCTACTACATGCCCGGTAGCGGCGGATGCCGCACTGTTCTGATGGTGGCCAAAGCTTTGGGCCTTGAGCTCAACAAGAAGTTGGTCAACACCTTGGAGGGTGAGCAGCTGAAGCCGGAGTTCGTGAAGCTCAACCCCCAGCACACCATCCCCACGCTGGTGGACAATGGCTTCTCCATCTGGGAGTCCCGCGCCATCGCCGTATACCTGGTGGAGAAGTACGCCAAGGACGACTCCCTGTTCCCCAAGGATCCCAAGCAGCAGGCGGTGGTCAACCAACGATTGTACTTCGACATGGGCTTCAACGATGCCTTCAGCAAGTACTACTACCCCTTGTTTCGCACCGGACAGCTGGGATCCGATGAGGACTTGAAGAAGATCGAGACCACCTTCGGATTCCTGAACACTTTCCTGGAGGGCCAGACTTACGTGGCCGGCGACCATCTCACCGTGGCCGACATCGCTCTGGTGGCCACCGTCTCAACCTTCGAGGTTATCGAGTTCGCCATCAGCAAGTACCCGAACGTTGAGAAGTGGTACCAGAACGCCAAGAAGGTGACTCCCGGCTGGGATGAGAACTGGGAGGGTCTCCAGCAAATGAAGGCTTTCTTCGAGTCGAAACTGCCTGCCAAGAAGTAATCCCCTGATAGATGTTATATTGTTTAATGTAATCCCTCAATAATTTAATAAAAATTCAACTTCAATTTGTTTGTGTATTCGTAATCTGAAAATATCAAAGTTGTTTTTGTCAGGTCAAATGATTATTACTTATACGCAAAACATTATATGTATAATGGGCACAAACAAATAAATACAGTTGAAATTGTGCAGCTAATTTTTATATTTGATTTTAAAAACTGTGACGTATCTTCAAGTTGAGTTGCGATAAGGAAATATAATTTGGCATGGTAAAAAGTTTTGAGACTTAAATGTGCCGCTTATTGATGACTAATGACTAATTCACAATACCAGTCACAAATTACATCATTTCAAAATTAATATTAGTATTGCTTCATACAAAAACAAAGTTGTATACGAATCATTTATACATTTTCGAATTATTTACCAATGGGTTCCCATTTGATGGGTTCAGTTTTAAATATGAAAATTTACTATTAATGCTATTAGATATATCCCGAATGAATCATAAAAGCCTTTTCTAATTAGTAATTAGTAAAAGCATTTTCCAATTAGTAATTAGTAAAAGCCTTTTAAGACCTTCATTTTGGTTTATAAATTAATCAGGCAAATTCCTAACACATTAAGACGACACATTAAGTGTGAGCATCCGATTGATAAGGTTGTATGTACTTAATAAATGTTGGGACATCTGAGAAATTTCCGAAAATTGGTCAGGTATACTATACATACACCTTATGCTATTGTTGTCATGGAAACGTAAATAAATTTGGAATAATAACTAAATAACATGAGTGGCCTCTTAAGAGGTGACCATGAACTGACATTGAAATCGGGTGCCGGCAATTTTACCTAAAATGATATCTCTATCCTAATCTTTTATATTGTTAATTAGCATAAAGCCTTTGGTTCCTGTTTGAACTCATCTTCTGGATTGCCTTGAACCCCTCTTTGTGGCCCTCCTTCTCAGATGAAGAGTTTCTGGTGGAAATAAAAGTCATCGCATCTTACCTTTAATATTTTATTTAAATTAACAGGAAAGCCGCAATAAGTGTTATGCTACGACTACAATGAAATGCTTACATTTCGGCAAATTTGAACAAATACACGCAAAGTGATACTTTATTATATAACAATAAACATATTCATGTATGGTGTGGTATGTATTTTAATTTTCCAATACGCTGCCCCGCCGTTCCTGGGTTGTCTCTGGGCGCTTTGTGACGGGGACAGCTTTGTGCCGAATTACCGATTTTTGTACTGAGATGTGGGCCGGGGAATTTAATCCTTGCTCTGCATGTACTTGATCAGATCGATGACACGGTTGGAGTAACCGAACTCGTTGTCGTACCAAGAGATAAGCTTCACGAACTTGTCGTTCAGGGAAATGCCGGCCTTGGCATCGAACACCGACGAGTGGGTGTCGCTGAGGAAGTCGGTGGAGACGACCTCCTCATCGGTGTAGCCGAGGATACCCTTCAGGGGTCCGTTGGCGGCCTCCTGGACCTTGGCCTTGATCTCGTCGTAGGTGGCACCCTTGCCCAGGCGCACGGTCAAGTCCACAACGGACACGTTGGGGGTGGGCACGCGGAAGGCCATGCCGGTCAGCTTGCCGTTGAGGGCAGGGATGACCTTGCCGACGGCCTTGGCGGCACCGGTCGAAGCCGGGATGATGTTCTGGGCGGCGCCACGTCCATCGCGCCACAGCTTGCCAGAGGGTCCGTCAACGGTCTTCTGGGTGGCAGTGGTGGCGTGCACGGTGGTCATCAGACCCTCAACGATCTCGAAGTTGTCGTTGATCACCTTAGCCAGGGGGGCCAGGCAGTTGGTGGTGCAGGAGGCGTTGGACACCACCTTCATGTCGGGGCTGTAGGCATCGAGGTTGACACCGCACACGAACATGGGGGCATCGGCCGAGGGGGCCGAGATGACCACCTTCTTGGCACCGCCCTTCAAGTGGGTGGAGGCCTTCTCGGTGGTGGTGAAGACACCAGTCGATTCCACAACGTACTCGGCGCCAGCGCTGGCCCAGTTGATGTTGGCAGGGTCGCGTTCGCTGAAGACGGTGATCTTCTGGCCGTTGACGACCAGGAAGCCGCCCTCGGCAGCAACGGTGCCCTTGAAACGTCCGTGGGTCGAGTCGAACTTGAACAGGTAGACCATGTAGTTGACATCGATGAAGGGATCGTTGACGGCCACAACGTTGGCGCCCTTATCGATGGCGGCGCGCAGGACCAGGCGGCCAATGCGGCCAAAACCGTTGATACCGATCTTCGACATGGTTATATTAAGTTATATTAAGTAGTTTCCTTTTGGAATTAGCAACTTCAACTTCCGCTCAGTTCGCTTGCTGAGAATCGACTGTGTGCACTGTGAGGCGTTGAGCACTTTCGCTTGTACGAGAAAATTTTCAAGGTCAGTTGAATGTCATCCGTGCCAAAGGCAACCACCGCACTAAAAAAGCTTTTATTCTCTCATCTATGTGAAAGCCGAAAGCTTTTTATGGTGCGCGTGTGCTTAACCCGCACACAGCGCATGGGTTGTCACGTGCCCCTCGGTTGAAGAGTTATTAATAACAGCAAAGTGGGAGTCTTTGTTTATCCGCCAAATGCTAAATTAGTCTATATATTTTCCCAGCTAATTATAAAAATTATACTAATTATCCCTGCATATTTTTATGTTAAATAACTTTGCCAAGTTAAAGTAGTTAACCTAAACAATAGTATCCTAAACATTAAAAAAATGTATTTTTATATGTGAATATATTTAATTGAATTAAACTTACTTTTAATTAGGGTATATAATCAAATAATTTTCCCCAAGTCAGATAGCAACTCTAAACATTTGCCAATGTGACAAGCCGGTGCCACACTCTGGGGTTAAGTGTCAGTTTTCTCTTACTCTCTCGCTCACTCTCTCTGCCCAGCTACTCTCTTCTGTGAACTAAAATCTAAAAGTACATACATATTTTATACATAGATGTAATTGTTTCTTATTACCGCTAAATCTTTCTATATATTATAGAAAACATAATCTTAGAGGCTCAACTCAAATGTCAAAAGGTCAGACACACACCCTCTTTGATTATCTCTTGTTGCCGAATCCAGAAGCTTTCTGTTTATACATACAAACGAAATGCAATGAAAGTGCTTGCATAACTTCCCATGTCACGAAAAAAATTGGCTAACAATGAATGAGGTAATAAGCCGGTCAGAACTGAAATGTGCAAATATATTACATGGCATCTGGCAATCCACTGCCTAGTGCAAAATAAGAAAGTCAACGCTTGGACAACAAGCTGATATTTGGCTATATTTGGAAATAGACAAATAAAAAGATGCTCATATTTGCATACATATGTACATACATATTGTGTACCGGCAGGCTCCTCTTCATCCCAAAATGAGCAAAAAAAAATCTTGAAAAGTGAATAACCTTTGGACGCCCATCAGATTATGAGAATCTCTGTAGCTCCCGTTGAATTTTGGAAATGCACAAACAGCCTATGCAAAGGTACATATGTATGTATGTATGTACATACGAGTTCAGCGATTATTAGGACTGCTGTCACAGCGCCTGTCAAAGCCACTCCTTTTTATTGATACATACATCCTTAATGTATACATATACATATACAACCATTAATGTATATATGTACATACATACATTCATTGGTATAGGTACAGGATTGGATTTACATACATACTTTTTTATGTAGTGCAGTGACACTTAAAAAAAAACAAAAACCAAGAATAATAAAATTTTGGGTGTTTATTTTCCATAACAAAATTTAATATTTTAAAATGATTTGTTAAACATTTCTTTTGGTTATAATACAAGAATATTGTAATACGCAACTTTTTGCAAATCATTTGTGTGTATTATTCACAAACATTGTTATTTAAATATTAGTATTGCTGTAAAATCTAAACCTTCGGTTTTCGTCACCCAAATAAACGTCATAGACTCTTAGGAATTTCAGTTGGCAAAACATATGGTAGGTAAATAATTGTGAACCTTCTTCTTAAAATCGTTAAGCCATGCACTATTGAATGTCTCAAATATTTTAGTGCGAATAAAGGTAACCTACGTATAGTACATATTTGTTTGTATGTGCAATTTCTGGGTAATCAGTAGAAATTTGTCCCCAGCTGCCTCTTCAGCGGAAAACCAAGCGAAGAGATCCAATTCTATAAACACAGAGCTCCCGCAAACACATGGGGTGCCAATCGTATGAACACAAAGAGAATATCCGAGCCGATTTCAGCTATATATACAGGGGCGGAAACTGCGAGAAACTCAGTAGTGCTCTTTCCCCCTTTCGGCAGGCAAGACGGCAGGTTCCCGTTCCCGACGACATGGATTTCTACTATTACAATGCCGTGGCCGCGTGCCGGTCCGTGCTTATGTTGGCCGAGACCCTGGGCATTAAGCTGAACAAGAAGAAGGTCAACACGCTCGAGGGTGAGCAGATGAACCCGGATTTCATCAAGATCAATCCCCAGCACCTTGTCCCCACCATTGTGGACGACGGATTCGTGCTGTGGGAGTCGCGCGCCATCCTGGTGTACCTGGCGGAGAAGTACGGCAAGGACGAATCCCTCTACCCCAAGGATCCCCAGCAGCGGGCGGTGATCAACCAGCGGCTCTACTTCGACATGGGCAACATGTACGGCGCGTTGGCCAAGACCTACTTCAAGGTTTTCCACACCGGCAAAGAAGGCGGCGAGGAGGACTTCAAGGAAATTCCCAAAACCTTCGGTTTCCTGAACGCCTTCCTCGAGGGCCAGGACTACGTGGCCGGAAATCAGCTGACCATCGCCGACTTTGCCATTCTCTCCACCGCTTCCACCTATGTCTGCCTCGGATTCGATATCAGCAAGTACCCCAATGTGGACAAATGGTATGCCAAGGTCCAGAAGGAGGTGGGAGGATTCCAGGAGAACTTGGAGGGTGCTCAGCTGGTGGCCAAGCATGTGGCGGATCGAAAGAAGTGAGCGGAGCGAAAAGTATTGTTTTGTGAATGTAATCCTCCATTAAATGGATGAAAACATGTTTAATTCTTATATATTTAATAAATATTTTCAAACCACTTGAAAAGGTAAACAATAACTATCTTTCTTTAAAATAATGGCTTTATTTCTTATCGACAAGTGCCTGTCAAATGCTGTGATCCAGAAAGTTTAATACAATCGTGACTGCCGAGGACTTGAAGAAACTCGAAACGGCCTTTGAGGACCTTGAGACGTTCTTGGAAGGTCAGGGCTACGTGGCCGATACCCAGCTCCCCATTGATTATATATGTATAGCCATCTTCTCCACTGTTCCCACTTTTGAAACCGTCGACTTCGATTTCAGCAAGTACTCCATTGTGGTTATGTGGTATAAAAACGGCCAGAAGGAAAATCCTGGTTGGGATAAGAACGTAAAGGCAGATGTTGAAGAACCTGACCGAGTCCAGAAATGCTGAACTTAAAAAGAACTGATGGCATTTATAAATTAAAATAAAACAAACACGTTTATATCAAGCCCATAAATCTGTTTTAATGTGACTTTTTCAGGGATTACACTTGATAAGGTGATATTAAACAGGCAGGTGTACATAAAAAAGATAATGTATTCTTACATTCGTCATAGGGTAGGTCCTTTGTAATTTTGTAACACTTTAGTATACATTATATTAAAGAATATTTAGTATGAAGTAGATGGATAAACGAATATATTTTAAATTTTCTATTTCTTCTTTTTAATGTTGAAAAAATATTTAATAACGAGCCCCCCTATTCCGTTTTCTTATTGTTTACAATTCAATGAACATGCTCAGACTAATTTGACATGTGTAAGTACATTTAAAACGAAAATAATGCTTATGACCCAGAAACACCTGTTAATACCATTAAACCCAAATAATGGCACCATGCCGCACTTATCTCGTTCATCAAAACTATAATTGCCTGACTTATCAAACTCAACTAGAAAATTGTCACATGCGTCATAAAACACTATTTCGAGCTCCCAAACCTTTTTCAACCATTTTATAAGATTAGCGAACTAGCGTATAGGAACAAACACTGCTCGTATCTATTTTCGGCTAACCTTCTTTGCACTTGTAACTCCAAAACAATTGGATCCGAAAAAATAAGAGAATTTTAATCATGACAAGCAGTATTTTGAAATTTCACAACTGCTTTGCTATATAAGAACGTGCCAGAGTGTAAGCGAAACAGTTCCCGAGTTTACCTCCAGCGGACAATACCTAATATGGATTTCTATTGCAGTCTAGCAAGCAGCGGATGCCGGTCGGTCATTATGACCGCCAAGGCCGTGGGCGTAGAGTTGAACAAGAAGGTCCTCAACCTTAGCGAGGGCGAGCAACTTAAGCCCGAGTTCGTGAAGCTCAACCCCCAGCACACCATTCCCACGCTAGTGGACAACGGTTTCTCCATCTGGGAGTCGCGGGCCATCGCCGTCTACTTGGCGGAGAAGTACTGCAAGGACGACACTCTCTTCCCCAAGGATCCCAAGAAGCAGGCGCTGGTCAATCAGCGGTTGTACTTCGACATGGGCACCCTGTACGACGCTTTCATAAAGTACTACTATCCACTCTTCCGCACTGGCAAGACCGGAACTCCCGAGGACTACAAAAAGATCGAAGCCGCCTTCGGCTTCCTGGACACTTTCCTGGAGGGTCAGAACTACGTGGCCGGTGACCATCTCACCGTGGCCGACATTGCCATTGTGGCGACAGTTTCCACCTTCGACGCTGTCGAGTTTGACATCACCAAGTACGCAAACGTAAACCGGTGGTACCAGAACGCCAAATTAGTGACTCCCGGCTGGGATGAGAACTGGGAGGGCCTGCAGAACTTTAAGAAAATGATTCAAGAGAGGTTGGCTAACCTTAAAAATAACTAAGGGATTTGTCTTACCAAAAACTTCATAAGCATGATATAAAAATTAAATTATTTATTAAAATATCACTGTAATTTATTTTGAAAATGATACTAAATTGTTGGCAAAGGAAGTTCTATTAGCGTGGCCAATGTACATTGCATATTTATTAACCAACTTACCTGTTTTTTCCAATCACTTATCCTTCTTGAGTTGGTCGTTTTGTAATAGCCGGTTCTTAGAAGAAACAAGGGTATTTTGAACTCTTACAAATTCGTACCCCCACAAACCCCAAAATTCTGTGACGTCCACAGTTTTAACTCTAGAGGTACGAAATGCGGAAATAACATTGGTAGAACCAATATTTATCACCGGCACCTAGAGATCAGCTGGATCATCTCACCTGAACCTAGAGACCCGCTGCATTCGAAAAATACCAACCCTAAGGAGATCGAGACCGAGACTTAAGCCAAGGGAACCATCTCCTGCGGCATTATCTCCATTCCTAACGGACAGGACTTTTAAATTGCGCTGTTGCGCTGGAAGTCATCCAAGGATGCAGTGCATCCAAGCGATATGCTGCACTGTGTCTGGATACCAAGGAGATCGAGATCAAGAGGACCCCCTTTGTCCTCATCTCCCCGCTTGGTGGAATCGACTGTCACCTTCGCTGGAAGTCATCCAAGAATCGACCGCATCATCTCACCTGAAGCAGTGCATCCAAGCGATCCTCCACATCAAAAAGATGTTCAACCCTGTGCAGTGGCCGCGTATTGCAATTGGGGTAGCAGCGTATTTGAATCGACCAGAAACAAGGAAAAGGAGTCTCAGGCTACTCATAGGTATGTCCAGAGTCCTAAATCCTTGAGGTTGTTTTGTGAATCTTTAATGTTTTTCCCGCCATCTAATTCAATTTAAGGTGATCCTGAAATTTTCTTCAGAACAGACTTGACTGTCCCCTTTACTGCAAGTCTCGCCTCGCAAGGATCTGCTGCACCATCGGAGCTCTGAGGCACTGCGTCGAGGTGATTTATTGCTTCATAAAAGACGAGGCCAAGAAAATTGCTGTGCCTCAGGACCAGCCAACAGCAATGAGTAAGAAAAGGCCAAGACCATGACCAGGAGTAGTTATTAGATCTCGCGGCTTGTGGATGAGCGTGGGGCGGTATGGATAAACATTGCAACACATATATATATGGGCCATACCAATGTGGTACTCTAGAGTTAAAATTGTGGACGCCACAGAATTTCTTGGCTTGCGGGGGTGCGGGCGGTGGGCAGTCAATTTTGTAAATAAACTTTTACTGAACTGGTATCACAAAAATCTTAATGTTACCATTTTTTACTGGTTTGCCGGATATTTCTAAATGCTACACTCTATATAGACTAAACTTGATTGTTTTACTTGTTTATTGTGCAAAGATTATCTCTCTTTTGAGACCGGCAAACACTCACAAGTGGATAGAGATAAGTTGGGGGCTTGATAAGAATTTAAGAGTGCTAGGAACTCTCAGACACCGAGAGAGACAGATTTCAATGAACAGACTCAGACTAATGTGACGTGTGTAAGTGCATTTAAAATGTATTTAATGCTTAAAAAAACTAGAAACACCTGTTATTACCATTAAACCCAAATAATGGCACCATGCCGCACTTATCTCGTTCATCTAAACTTTTTGATATCAAACTCACCTGGAAAATTGCTAAATGAATCATAAAACTGTACTGTCAGCTCCCAAAACTTTTCCAGCGTTTAGGAACAAACCCTGCTCTTATCTATTTCGGGCTTTCCCTCTTTGATAGACCGCTGTTGCGCTCACGACTCCAAAACAATTGGATCCGAAAAAAATAAGAGAATTTATTTTAATCATGACAAGCAGTTTTTTGAAATTTCACAACCGCTTTGCTATATAAGAGCGTGTCGGAGTGTGAGCGAATCAGTTCCCGAGTTTCCCTCCTGCGAACAATACCCAATATGGATTTCTATTACACTCCTGGTAGCAGCGGATGCCGGTCGGTCATTATGACCGCCAAGGCCGTAGGCGTGGAGTTGAACAAGAAGGTGCTCAACCTCCGCGAGGGCGAGCAACTGAAGCCCGAATTCGTGAAGATCAACCCCCAGCACACCATTCCCACGCTGGTGGACAACGGCTTCTCCATCTGGGAGTCCCGGGCCATCGCCGTCTACTTGGCAGAGAAGTACGGCAAGGACGACACTCTCTTCCCCAAGGATCCCAAACAGCAGGCGCTGGTCAATCAGCGGTTGTACTTCGACATGGGCACCCTGTACGACAGTTTCGCAAAGTACTACTATCCACTCTTACGCACCGGCACGGCTGGAACTCCCGAGGACTACAAGAAGATCGAAACCGCCTTCGGCTTCCTGGACACTTTCCTGGAGGGTCAGAACTACGTGGCCGGTGACCATCTCACCGTGGCCGACATTGCCATTGTGGCGACAGTTTCCACCTTCGACGCTGTCGAGTTCGACATCACCAAGTACTCAAACGTGAACCGGTGGTACCAGAACGCCAAGAAGGTGACTCCCGGCTGGGATGAGAACTGGGAGGGCCTGCAGAACTTTAAAAAAATAATGCAAGAAAGGTTGGCTGAGCTCAAAAAGAACTAAATGATTTGTCTCAACAAAAACTTTAAAGCATGAAATAAAAATTAAATTATTTATTAAAACTTCACTGTAATTTATTTACAGCCTAGTTGATCTTTCGAAGACTTTTATAATATATATAAAGATGCTCCTTTTATTTGGAATCCCGAAATGTATAGAGGTTGAATCCATTTTTCATGGAAGCTGGTTACAGGGCGTATACGTAATACGTGTATGTGTGTTTTTACACGGTTTTTACCCCGTTGCAATTTTTCACCTTTTTACTAGGTATTTATAGATTCTACACTCTATATAGACTATACTTGATTGTTTTGCCTATTTATTGTACAAACATTATCTTTTTTTTGAACCGGCAAACACTCACAAGTTGAGAGAGATAAGTTGGGGGCTTGATAAGAATTTAAGAGTACTAGGAACTCTCGGAAACCGGTTTGGATTCAGTTCCCGATTGTCTCTCCGCCGGGTAAAATCTTGGTATCGCAGTTCCATAATGGATTTGTACTATATGCCGCGTGGAAGTGGCTGCCGCACCGTTCTTATGGTGGCCAAGGCCGTGGGCGTAGAGCTGAACAAGAAACTCTTGAACACTACGGAGAAGGAGCAACTGAGACCAGAATTTCTGAAGCTCAACCCACAGCACACGATTCCCACGTTGGTTGATAACGGATTTTCGATTTGGGAGTCCCGGGCCATAGCCGTTTACCTCGTGGAAGCCTACGCAAAGGACGACTCCCTCTATCCTAAGGATCCTCAAAAACGAGCGGTGGTCAATCAGAGATTGTTCTTCGATCTTGGCACTCTCTTCGACTCTTTGGCCAAGTATTATTATCCGATTTTGCGCACCGGCCACTTCGGACCCCTCGAAGAGTTCAAGAGAGCTCAAGCGGCTTTTGAATTCTTAAACACATTCTTGGAGGGCCAGGACTACGTGGCAGGCAACCAACTAACCTTGGCGGATATTTCCATTTTATCCACCGTTTCAACCTTTGATGTTTTCGAATTTGAAATCGCTCAATATCCAAATGTGAACAGATGGTACGAAAATGCCAAGAAAGTAACACCAGGTTGGGAGGATAATTTGCAGGGAATGCAGTTGATGAAAGAACGCTTTGAAGCGGGAAAGGCATTAGCAAAGTAATTACTAACAATCCTTAATAAACAAGAGCTGTATTACTGTTGCAAATAAACCAATTAAAAAACCATTTCTGACAACTGGTTTTCGAAAATGAGATTTTAACCAAAACAAAACAATTGTTACCCAACTAAATGAAATACACTCACTCATATCAGCCCGCTAGATAGATTATAACAAGTTTTGCTGGTGTATTGACACTATGCCATAAAAGAGAGGATTTCGGCAATAGCGAAATTAGTCTACTCTTTCCATTCCAGCGGGCAAGGTGAATTTAGAACGCAGTTTCATAATGGATCTCTACAACATGGCAGGTTCTCCGAGCACTCGGGCC
This sequence comes from Drosophila ironensis, assembly GCA_021223825.1. Lineage (NCBI taxonomy): Eukaryota > Metazoa > Arthropoda > Insecta > Diptera > Drosophilidae > Drosophila > Drosophila ironensis. The sequence goes on from JAJJHQ010001034.1 coordinate 3,372,045, forward strand.
ATTATGATGACAGCCAAAGCTGTGGGAGTCGAGTACAACTCGAAGAACTTAAACACCTTCACGGGGGAACAACTGAACCCAGAGTTCGTGAAAATTAACCCCCAGCACACGATTCCCACCCTAGTGGACAATGGATTCGTCATCTGGGAGTCGCGAGCTATTGTTGTTTACCTGGTGGAGCAGTACGGAGAACCCAACTCCCCGCTATACCCCGACGATCCCCAGAAAAGGGCCCTGATCAACCAACGCCTGTACTTCGACATGGGCACTCTCTATGAGGCTTTTGCCAAATACTATTTCCCACTTTTGCGAACCGGCAAACCGGGCAGCGATGAGGCTTTGGCAAAACTGAACACCGCATTCGAGCTGCTCAACACCTTTCTGGAGGGGCAGGAATATGTGGCGGGCTCTGAGCTAACCGTGGCCGATATTGTCATCCTGGCCACTGTGTCCACCACCGAGATGGTGGACTTCGATTTCAGCAAGTATCCGAACGTGGGAAGATGGTACAAGAATGCCCAGAAGGTTACTCCCGGATGGAATGAAAACTTGGAAAGAATCACGAATGCTAAGAAGTTCCTAAAGCAAAATATGATTGAAACCCTTAAAGTATAAAGGCTTCTTAAGATATGGGAGGTTTGCTTATTTTGTAAATGTTTTATTTGATAAGATTAGAGACAGCAATTCGGAGTGCCATCCTTAATCTTATGATAAGATAAAATGTTGCACTTTTAAAAAAGGAAATAAAGTAGCAATCAGTGAAATCGAATGTCAAGAATATCAATACGATGACGATGTCGACACTATCTTTAAACTTAACAATATAACTATTTCGTTTATTTGTACAATAATATGAATAATAAGAAATCAAAGCAATTATGCATTAATTGAATGTTTAACTGCCATCCAGAAGATTCTCAATTTACTATGTTGCCCCAACTTACGCTTGACCGGCTCGATCGCGTTTGGCAAGAAACTGTTGGCTAACAATGACAAACTTTATTCGTATGTTATCGTGGAAATGACAGATAAGTACCGAGCAGTTTTTGTGTATAAATGCGAGACGCTCCGCTGGTGGCAAATCAGTTTTTTCGTTCCAACCGACCAGCTCGCTTCGCAAAATGTCCCAACTGGATCTGTACAACATGCCCATGGCTCCCGCCAGCCGGGCCATTCAAATGGTGGCCAAGGCCCTGGGCGTAGAACTGAACTCGAAGTTCATCAACACCATGGAGGGTGACCAGCTGAAGCCGGAGTTCGTGAAGATCAACCCGCAGCACACCATCCCCACCCTGGTGGACAATGGGTTCGCCATTTGGGAGTCCCGCGCCATCGCCGTGTATCTGATTGAGAAGTACGGCAAGCCCGATTCCTCGCTCTACCCCAAGGATCCCCAGAAGCGGGCTTTGATCAACCAGCGCCTGTACTTCGACATGGGCACTCTCTATGATGCCCTGGCCAAGTACTTCTTCCCGATCTTCCGCACCGGCAAGCCGGGCGATCCAGAGAACCTGGAAAAGGTCAACACCGCCTTCGGTTTCCTCAACACCTTCCTGGAGGGTCAGGAGTTCGTTGCTGGCAGCCAGCTGACCGTGGCCGACATCGTCCTGTTGGCCACCGTCTCCACCACCGAAATGTTCTCCTACGATTTGTCCAAGTATCCGAATGTGGAGAAGTGGTACAAGAACGCGCCCAAAGTGGTTGCCGGGTGGGAGGATAACCTGCAGTCCTTGAACGAGGCCAAGAAGTTCTTGGCAGCGAAGGCGGCAGAGAACAAGTAGAAGAAGTGTTTTTATTAATTGTTAGCAAAACCTAAAGAAAAATATATATTTATTTATGTGCTGTTAAAAATTGCTGTCTCATCATGATATCTTTATTCTGGCTAGAAATAAGCAGTGGGATGACGCATATAATTATATGCTCAACTAGTGTGACAACTCGTTATAAAACATTGATTTACTTGTAGAAGCTTCTATACCCTAACAATTTTGCTGCGAATATTTGTTGTAGAAGGCAAACCTAATTTCAAACCTATATTAATGTTTATGAGTTTGGAAATCAGTTTTGTTCATTGTTATATTTTTAGAGCTATTGATGTTTGAATTTTTTCGATAAACGTGATGTAGTGAAAGCCACTTTGCTATCCGCCTGTTTTTATGAATTTTATTTACTGAAAAAAAACGGCACCTTTAAAATCTACAACATAAAATCACTATGCTCTATTGCACTCATAAAAAAAAGAATTATCTTCAAGTGGCGTTCTGATTAGCAAGATTTTGTAAGTTGTATATGAAACTTGTATATAAACCTTTACACTTAAGCCTGAACTCCTCTTGCTGACCTTAGACCTTAAAGCTCGCATATCCGCCCACAAGTTTATGAAAGTACGGCGATCGATATGTTTTAGGATTGGCGCGGTCGTGACCTTTAAAAGCAGTTTACGTTCCATATAACTCCTTCCAGGTTTTTCATCATGGATTTCTATTACCATTCGGTCTCCACTCCCTGTCGTTAACTGATATTTTCTTCAATAAACTTATTAACGGACAAAATCCATTCAGCGTGCCTTCGCAACGAACTCGAAATTTATAGACACTTTTAGGAAGGCTTACTCTCGGCATTAATATATTGTAAAAGTTTTATGTGATAAGATTAGAGATAATAGAGGGGGAGTATCAGTCTTAAATCAAATGATAAAATATTACAAATTTTGTGTCAAGCCGATTGAAAAAAAATTCGACTATCAATAGTGTGAGGAAATTAACATTAACTATACACCATTATGAGAATGTTATTATGGAAAATACAGATAAGTAACAAGCAGTCTTGCCGTATAAAAGTCAGACCCTTTAAAGGAGGGAAATCCGTTTTTGTTTCCACCGACCAGCTCGCTTCGCAAAATGGCCAAACTGGAACTGTACAACATTCCCAGGGCGCCGGCCAACCGAGCCATTCAAATGGTTGCCTAGGCCGTTGGTGTCGAAGGGCGAGAATCTGAAGCCTGAGTTCGTAAAGATAAGCCTGCAACACAGGCCATCGCCGTCTATCTGATAGAAAAGTATGGCAATCCCGATTCCTCGCTGTACCCCAAGGATGCCTAGAAGCGGGTTGTAATAAACCAGCGTCTGTACCGTAGGGGGTGCTGTATAAGTAGGGGGACTATCAAGTCTATTAAACGGCCATTCCACTCTTAAACAAATATGTTATATAACCGTATAGAAGTTTGTTTGTACTTAAATATCGGGTTAAATAAATAAACATGAAAGGAGGGAGAGCACTGTACCTGACCTAAGACCTTTAAAGCACGCATATTCGCTCAACAAATTTAGGAAAATGTACTTATTATCTGGTCATTAGCTAAGCACCGCCCTTATCATTGATTAAAGCTCCTACCCCGCAGCTATACGAGTTGGTCGGAACAGTCGGGAAAGTCGGGCGTCACTGCATGACTATATATGGCGATCGATATGATTTCGGTTTGCCGCGGTCGGCGCCTATAAAAGCCGTTTCCTTTCCATTCGATTTGGTCAGTTGTAAGTAACTTCTGCCAGGCTATTCATCATGGACTTCTACTACCACCCGGGCTCCGCTCCCTGCCGCTCCGTCATAATGACAGCAAAGGCCCTAGGACTAGAGCTGAACATGAAGCTGTTGAATCCCATGGAGGGCGAGCAACTGCAGCCGGATTTCGTGAAGCTCAATCCCCAGCACACCATTCCCACGTTGGTGGACAACGGTTTCGCCATCTGGGAGTCGCGGGCCATTATCGTTTACCTGGTGCAGAAGTACGGCCAAGACGATTCCCTGTACCCCCAGGATCCCGAGAAGCAGGCGGTGGTGAATCAGCGGCTCTACTTCGACATGGGCACTCTCTTCCAGAGTTTTGTGCTGGCGATCTATCCGCAGATCCGTGGCAACCAGCCAGCCGACCCGGAGGCCATGAAGAAAGTGGACACTGCTTTTGAGTTTTTAAACACTTTCCTGGAGGATCAGGATTACGTGGCAGGCGATTGCCTCACCGTGGCCGACATTGCCTTGTTGGCCTCAGTGTCTACGTTTGAAGTGGTGGACTTTGATTTCAGTCCATATCCAAACGTGGCCAGGTGGTATGAGAACGCCAAGGAGGTGACTCCCGGCTGGGACGAAAACTGGGAGGGTGTCCAGATGATCAAGAAGTTCATCGCGGATAAGCGACAGCAGGAATAATTATTGTTGTCAAGAGAAATATAAAAAAAATTGTTATCTAAATAAACGATCATTTGCCCAAATAAATATATATTTAACTAATTTACAACTTCGATTTCTTTACGTAACATAATACTTGGAATCTGCATTTGATATACAAGTTTTTTTTTAAAGGCTTTGCCATAAATATTTTAAATAATATAAATAAATATTGTAGCCAATAGATGCTGAAAAGTATTCATCTTTCCAAAACATAATTTTTTAAAAAAGGCAAAAAATACTTAAGGCATTCCTAAAATATCTTCATCAGCTACCGCTTCAATTGATTTCAACATCTGCTCAACTTGCATGGGAATTGCTTTTAATCTTTTATTTCAAATTCCAATCTCTGGCTTATTGACATGGTTCATAAAAGTGAGATTGTGTATCTATAAGCTCTGAGAATTCCAGTGGCGCGGCACGATAATTGCCAACAGCAATTCCCCATCAATCTGCAACCTGCAGTTGAATGCACGCGATGATTTCACTGCTGACCCCCCAGATTCCCTTTCCTATACAAAAGCACTTCCAATGAGTTGCAGACTGGACTGGGCCATTGACCGCTCAGCTATTAGAACAACTGCGAGCTTAGTTGGCTAACAAACGTGCTTTTTATGGCATTGAACACATATAAAATAAATTACTTATGCAAGTGCACACATAGTTTTCATTGCTTAGTGCGCCGCACAAAACGTCGGTGGGTTGCCTAAAAAGTTATCTAATGAATAGGCAGTATACATTTGATTAGGATTTACTATGAGTTTTCATGCCTAATCATTGGGACATAACAATTTCAATAAACGCCTTGCAGATTTACATCTGCTTGTATAAAATTAGACGACCAATTTTGTATGTTAATTAATATTTTTGTTTATTCTTTCTTAATAACTATCGAGCTACCCCTGTGACAGAAAAAAGTGAAATCAGTTGAATGGCATCATCATAGGTATGGTTTGACATTCCACTTAATTTACGAGCCGGCACTAAAACTAAAACCCATTACGCCATCGCCTAGTTGGACACCTCGGACTCCGCCTGCGAAGCGTCCACCAGTTTCTGGAGCTGCTGGTACTTCCGGATGGCGTTTCGCACAAACTCGGAGGCTCGTCGCACGCGCTCGGGAGTCATTTCCTCGGCCAGCATGCGACCCACATCCTGGGGCCCTCCGGTGCGCAGGATGTTGACGGCCCGGGCGGGAATGTCGCAGATCGGCGTTATCCGGCAAAGAGCATTTGTTATGGCACCGCCGAAGAGGATGATGCCCACGGCGGACAAAACAACGGCAGCAATGCGGAAGAGTGTGGACACCAGGATTGAGGGTATCAGCTTGGAGGCGAAGGCCAACAGAGGATTAGAAGAGGAGGAGGAGTCGGCTGGCGTAGCGGTTGCCACCACAGTGGTGGTATCCGATGACACAGCAGCATTGGCAGGCACCAGGAATCCCTCATAGCCCGTTTGCACTACAATGGGACCCGGGTACGGATAAATGCCAGATGCTGCAGCGCCCACGGGTGCTGGATAGGATCCCACGAATGGCGGGTAGGCGCCGTACTGGGTCAAATACTGCTGGAAGGACTCGGGCGTAAGGATTCCTCCGGCGTATATGCTGGTGGGGTCAATGCTGCTGCCACTGGCCACATTGTCGGTCTGCAAAATGGATGCAGAAGAAGGAATTTAGGGAGCCCACAGAGTTGTAGCTTCAAGATATAGGCAGTAGGAAAATATATACGTTTTGGTGATAAAAATTAACTAGCTATGGGATTTTAGTAAAAACATCTTGGTTCTGGTATTAGGATCTTTAGGAAGACGAATTTTTAATCAAGACAAAACTAACTAAATTAAAAATACATGTCAAATTATTTTGCCAATGTTATTTTTAGCAGCAATCCTTGTCAAGTCTCTTAAAAATAATTATTTGGTTTTAAAATGAATATAGAAGAAAGAAGGCATCAGAACTCCCATTTTATTAGGACTTCTTAATAAACTTGGCACAGATACACTTAAGTAATATAAACTCGAAAAGCATGTTCTTGGCAACGTTATCCTCATTTGCCAGGATACTCACCAGAGACAAAGACTCGGAAGGTTCTGCAACTTGGGCGATCGTTTCCTTGCTGTTGGTAAGTGCAGCGTCCTGGGTAGATCCGTTCGAGGTGGGTTCGCCGCTGCCCTCGGGCAACTTGTCCGACTCATCGATGGTGTTGGGCGTGGCAGCCGGAGGAGAAGCATCCAGAGCGGGAACACTCAGGGTTCCATCGACTATCAGCAGCAGTAGCAACAGCAAAGAAAATTGGCATCGTTTAATGGAGAACATCCTACTCGGTTGGTAATTGAGTCTCAACTGGCCGTGATTCTGGCTGGACGATCCTTTAAAGGTCCTCCTGGCCTGGGATTATTCTGCAATTTGTGTCGCATTTTCCGGGAAATTCCTCGAACCTTTTTCCAGAATCCCTAACATAAAACGTCTTAAGTCCCGACCTTACCTGCTTGACCTTTAACAGGTAGAGCGGCCAGATGCCATGAGACCTGTCACCTGGCAAATTTATACCCCTGCCTTCGACTTTGGCTTTGCCTTTGCTAATTACCCCAGTACTGGCCATGTCCTTGAGTGGCCCCGGGAAATGTCAGCACGCGATGAAGTCGTGTCTCTCGAAAATGGTCTGGATGTAAACCCATTCGATGGCGTTTCGAGTGGTGTCAATCAAAAAGCCCCCCCCAAAACCTCTTATCAAAATTATTGAATTGGAAAATCGTTTGGCAATCAATAAAAAAGGTAAAAAGGAAAGCATAGCTTTGGAAATTATGTAGTCGTATAATTTTAGACACGAATAGCGGGGCGTTTTGACCGAGTTTCGGCACCGGGCCCCCTCCCTGGCCGGAGCGAACAGGTTAACACCCACAGGGATAGGACGTCGTCGGTCGTCCTGACAACCGGGCTCGTTACGAAAACTAAACGAAAACAAATGCGCCCAAAAGACAGCGGACAACAAAACAGAGTCGAGACAACATGCTCTGAAAATTGGTTGTGGACAAGCCAGACAGCGGACGGATACATCCGTGGACAGTGTCAGTGACAGTGACAGCGCCAAGAGAGATTCTATCTGCCGGAAAGGATCCATCGCCACGCAACCAGCCTCACAACGCACCAGTCATCAGCCGCCGCCACATTCGCTTTTCCAGCGGCCGCCAGGACGAACGCGGACGGGACAACACTCGACGGCATACTGGGGAACTGCATAGACATCGACTCGGTGGCCACCGTGCAGCACAAGCTGGTGCACAGGATCGTGTGAGTAGGGGTCCTGTCCAAGTGTCCAACACCTTTTTACTTATTCCCCTATGAATAAATAAGTGGATGCAATTAAGTGCGGGGCGCTGCATGTGGTTTTCCATATTCCTTGATACCACTCACCGGACAATTGCTCTCGAAGCGGGGCATACCCAGGCTTCTGGACTTACGAGTTTCTTACCTGATGTAAAATTCTACACAAGTAATATTAAACTGGCAGGCATACTTTTAGGCTATCTAAAGACAGACCTAAAATTTTCCTATACATTTTCTTTTTAAAGTGCCCTGAGATGGTCTTATTTCCAGTTAGCAAACAATTAAGAGCATCAATTTATGAATTGAATATTCGTTAGAACCATTCTTTGATGTGTTCTCCAATCATAGATGTTAAATTTGAATTGGAATTATCTATGAAAAACACCCAAACTTACTTCCATATTCCGTATCTAATCAAATTGTGGTTAGCCAAATTGAGCTTAATTTGGGGGCATTTGTAGTTTTCAAGCATTCCCCAGGACATGGCCATAAAGAACAATTGGCATTAATTAAATATTGTGGGGGCACAAAATCGATGCATTGATTTTTTGCGTTGACCAGCTGGAATTTTTTTTCGGGAGGCCACCTGCGAATGCCAAACCGGTGGGTCCGTCTAATGTTTAGGCCAAGTCGACATTACAGTTTCGGCCAATGAACGACACGAAGCAAATTGTAACCGAATTCGTCTATTGTTTGCTGCTCAGAGGCGGAAAGATGTCCCCGCCCGTGCTGTACTACTTGCCGCCCAGTCCGCCCTGCCGCAGCATCCTGCTCTTGGCCAAGATGCTGGACCTGGACTTTGAGCTGAAGATTGTCAACATCCTGGAGGGAGAGCAGCTGAAACCCGACTTTGTGGCCATGAATCCGCAGCACTGTGTCCCCACCATGAACGACGAGGGTCTGGTGCTATGGGAGAGGTGAGTGATTTTCGTTCGATTTCGTTTACTATATGTTTGTGTTTCTGTTTCATAAAGTCGCGCGATTCTGTCCTATCTGGTGGCTGCCTATGGCAAAAGTGATGAGCTATATCCCACGGATATACGGGTGAGGGCTTTAGTGGATCAGAGGCTGCACTTTGATCTGGGAACTCTTTACATGCGACTTACGGACTACTATGTGAGTATGAAAGGTTTTCGTATACTTAAACCATAGAAAAGGTTTCTAAATGTTATCATATGTATATGTACATATGTATGTACCAATACTTAAATACCCAAGTCACATTCTGGATTAATAAACCCATTGAAATTTTAATAGAATACTTTTAAACATATATTTTCTTCATTAATTGCGTACCTTTGCGTTGCTTATAGTTTTCAGAAGTATCGATGGGATCATGTTATATATTTTTTAACAATTGTTACTTGATCTGTTTTAGTTTCCCACAATGTTCATCGGAGCCCCGCTGGATGAGGGAAAACGTGCCAAATTGGCAGAGGCTGTGGGCTGGCTGAACAGCATCCTGGAGGGCAGACAATTCGCCGCCGCCGATCACTTTACCATCGCCGATCTCACGCTCATGGTCACCGTTTCCCAGTTGGAGGCTTTTGACTTCGAGCTGAAAGCCTACAAACACATCCGGCAATGGCTCGACCGTTGCAAGGATCACATGGCTCCGTATGACTACGAGGAGCTGAATGCCAGCAAGGCCACCATGTTGGCCGATATGTTTAGGGCCAAGATAAACCAAACGGGCAGCTCCTAATATTCGTCTCGTTAGAGATTCTATAACTTAAAGGAAAGCTATACAAACTCTGTTGCCTAAGTGTTGTATTAAATAAAGTATTGTTCTCTATTATGACTTTTGTGCTTCATTTTGTACAGAAAAATAGGCAAAATGAATTGAAACAATGTTATGCGCTTTTAAAACATTTTCCAGGCCAATCTTTCTGATTCGTCATCTGTATTTCTCATAGTGTTCCAAAAGCTTTAATCAAATTACTGGGTATCCTGCTGCCGAGTTAAATCGAGTTTCTATTGGATATAGTTTTCGACCCAATTGGCAGTTAACTTAATTGAGTGACGGCCGCCGGTGTCTGGGCCCCCGAAGTGTGACAATCTAGATGAATCAACCGGCTGCCATTGTGCCAGAAATGAGCTGTTAACCGGCTCCCAGTGTCTCAAAAATAAAATAGACAGGACACACATTTTAAAAATACCGCCGCCCAAAAACAAAGGGACACTGCCCCAAATGGCTGCAGGCCAATGTACAATATTAACTGATGTTCGAAGGCGGCTGGCAGGGGTCAAGGGGGAAACTGCGGCCAACTAACGGATGCTGATGGTGGCACCTGCAAACTCAACTTAAATTTAATGGTACGCCCGACAAAAAAAGCAGAGGGGCAGAGGAGCAGAGTTTCATGGGAGAAGCGGGCTATTTTTATATCACACGGCAGGGCCCCAAGGAACGAGTCCGTGGCAGGATAATGGAATCTGGCTTCACAGTCTCGCTTTGGCCGCTGACTATGGCGGCGGCTCTGTTGGCTCTGGGATTGGTTGTGGCCCTAAGTTGCACCGGAAGTGGCCACCAGGAGCAGTCCGTGGTTACCAGCAAGCAAGCGCAGCTATGGCTCGGTCAGTGAAATGTAAAACGCAAATATTTGACCAAAAGTGCAAAAGGTTTTTAATTAAAAGCGCAGAAAAATTAAAATAAAATATTCGAGATTTTTTTAGAAGTTAAAAGAAGAAAAAGGTTTTGCATCAATCTGTTGCAAACATGCTTAATCTTTTGGGACCAAACAAATAAAAAAATCCTAATAGTTTTGGTTAATTGTGTATTGAATCCCTTCCAGACTGCCCCTGCCTGCACTTCAACGAGCGGAACTCCAGTCAATGGGGATCGCTGGCCATCAATGCGAGTCACGCTTTTGGCGCCAAGAACAACTGCCTGATGATCTTCGTCGGTGGCCAGGATGACGAGCTGGTGGCTTTTCAGCTCGACCAGTTGCAGCTGCGTCCCGGGTGAGTGCCATTTGCTTCCGGCGAAATTCCGGCAGCGCCTCGATACGCGAGTTTACTATATATACGCTGCCCGATGCTGATCGGATGGATCCAAAATCGACGGACAGCTGCCGGCGACAGCCATCAAAATCAAATCCGTCGATGGATAAGGCTGGCCGCTGTCCTTCGGTGAAATTCGGCGATCGCCAATTGCCGATTGCCAAATGCGGAATGAGCCAAGTGGCAAAGTGGCCGCAGAGCCAAGAAACCAAGAAACCAAGAAGCCCAGAAGCCAGCGGCAATGTAATTAAAATACCTTGCGAAGGCCATGTGGGCGGTCCGGTTCGGTGGAGCCGTGGCCGCCGCGGCACGCCTGGTTATTTATATAAATCCCGCAAATTTGTGTCAATTTATGCAAAAAGTATTTTCTATGCAGCCCCGCATTTGCGCCATTAAAAATAACGCACACACAATATTTCCGAATCGATTTGTCAATAAAATTGGAGAGCACCGGCCAGGCACATTTCAGTGGAGCTTGGACCGAGTGGCCCGCCGAACGTGGTCGTATGAGTAATTCCTTAAGTGCCACAAACAAGTGCAACTGCAAGTGCAACAGCCGCCGCAGTCGCCAAGGAATCGCGTCCGAGTCGCTGAGAAGTCGCGCCCGATAGTCGGTGGTTGGGAGTGTCCGTGTTGTCATTGGAAAACAAATTCAAATGTTGAATAATTTCAATAAAAGTTATCGCAAGAAAATCTTTGGTGAACTAACCTATTAAATAAATGTTAAATGTTTTGAGAATTTGAAAGAATTGAATAGATTTTTGATTTTTTAAAGTTGTTGATTGATTTTTAAGAGCTTCTAATTGGAACCTTTCCGTTGTTTCGAAAAATTGGCAATTAGAGTTTTAATTCCACATTTCTCTCACTAATATCAAGAGGGATAATAAATAAATCTGTTAAATTTAGAAATTTGCAATAAACCCTTTTAATAAATCGAGGTATCGCCTTGTGAAGGAAACTTAAATTTACAAAAATCGCCAAATAAATTAACTCAATCGTCATGTCTATGGACCCGTCGGTTTCCTTTGAGGACCTGGAACGAGTGAGTGCTAAATGCTCATAGGATACGCGGTATCCAACTGCAGTATGCTAATAATTTCCCAACCCAGCGTCGCCGTCGCGCCAGTTCCGCCCGGAAGCCCTCACAAACTCCGCAACCGCCGGCACACTTGGCCGACTCGGAAGCCATGGCCGTGATAAACGAGATCTTTAATCCCACGCTCAAGTTGCGGGAGTCCAGCGGCCACTACACACTCCCGGAGGAGATGAGTGCCAACGATCAGGTGTCGCCCCAGGAGCTGGATATCGCCAAGTTGGCCGAACTGAAGGAAGTAAGCGCTTGTTCGAGAGGATTGGGTGGCGGGAGTACAGCCAGGTTCCGAATCTTTGCAAGGTCTTCTCCCTGTTCGACACGGATTGCGATGGCCTGATCTCAAAGGAGGATCTCCGCTTCACCTACACGGCCCTGGGCAACGAACCGAACGAAACGCTGCTGGAGCAGATGATGCAGGAGGCCAATGAGCCCTTGGACTACGAGGCCTTTGTCCGGCTGATGTGCCGCCGCACCCAGGAACTGGATCCGGAAGACGTTCTGCTCGAGGCCTGGAGCAAGTGGGATGACCACGGCACGGGCAAGATCGATGAACGCAAGTGGGTGCTGCCGAGGAGGGGGACTTGCAACTGGAATTCCACTAAATTTGTACCCTCCTAGGATCTACGAGGAGCTGACCAACTACGGTGACAAAATGACCCTCGCCGAGGCCAAGGAGGCCCTCAGCCATGCTCCGATGGCCAAGCCCAAGACGCTGGAGGAGCCGCCCATGATCGACTATCCGGCCTTTTGTCGCATGCTCGGCGGGATGCGGAAACGGAAAGGAGAATAACCGGAAATGAACCGGAAATATTAAAGAGCTTGCCCATGTCCCCGAAAAGCCAAACAATATCAGTCATATTAGGTCTTAGTTTTCATGAAAGAAACATTTTCCCGTTCATAATAATGGTTAAATTCATCAAGAAATATCGGATTAGCTTAATTTTCATTTAGAGAAAACATTCTGCCTAAACCCTTTATAGATTTCTCAATATGTAGCCTTGTTAGGTCCTCGAATACCCTTTGAAACCAACAATTACTTAAAGTGTTGCCAACAATCATTATCGGGAAGCAGCTGCTCTGCTGTGACAATCGTGTTAGCCTTAACGCCAACTTTTGTTCGACTTTTTATCAAAATAAATCGTGAAGAACCAACCGAGCGTTGGAAATTATTTCTTAATGGCCATTTGCTGGTCGCCAGGGGATTATATTTATAGGCCGGCTGGCCAACGAGCCGGCCCCAAAAGTATCGGCCAATAAATTTTAGACATCATTACGCATCTGCTTCGACCAATGCAAAGCGAATTCCTCCCTAAAATTCTGATTTTATTTTCTGCATTTTTTGCCTCTGCACCGCCTGCAATTCTGTGACAGCTGCTTGGACAGCGTGGAGGTCTTTCCGTATTTGCGCGAGGCCGTCATCGAGAACGCCACTGTGGCGGCGGACACCTTTTGCCAGCACAGTCGGAACCGGAGTGCCACGCCTATTTATAGCGCCGGTCGATTGTTCGGCCTGCGCCTCCGATTCCAGCAGCCGCCCAGCAAGGAGGACACCTGGAACTTGACCCTAAATGCCAGCTATCGATTTCTGAAGCGAGGTGAGAGCGCGGCTTCAATTTAATTAAACCTTTCGGGTTTCCTTAAACAAGTCGGTCGGGGATTCCTAATACTCAGTGCTTAATTAATGTTAAATTCATTTAAATATTAGTACAATGTTTAGATATGGATATTCCATTCTACACTAATTATTGGAGCATTCAAAGTTTGCGTGTTCGGGGTCGCTAATTTCAAATCTGGAAACATTCCATATTAATGTTAACATTAACATTCCATATTTGGTAAAATTTTTATATTCAGTTTAACAAATTGTAGAAATCAGAGTAGATTTCTAATTCACCTTAAACGTTGAAACCTCTTTATGGGATGAAACTACACGTAACCATTAGAAATCAAAAACCAATGTATGCACATCATCTCTGACAATTTTCACAGAAAACTTCTGCACTGACGGTCGCTTGGTGCCGCACAGCTATTGTGACTTCTACTTCTTCGCCAGCTTGACCGGAGACGGGGAGGGCGGCTTGGGCCAGGGCTACTTCCACTCGCCCCGCTTTCCGGCCCATTACCCGGCGCACATCAAATGCGCGTACAAGTTCATCGGCCGCCCGGACACCCACGTGGAACTCCTGTTCGAGGAGCTGCAACTGCCGCCGGTGGCGAGTGGAGGCTGCCAGCTAGATGCCCTGACCATCTTCGATGCGGAGTCCGCCCACATGAGCGCCGTCATCGATGTCCTGTGCACGCCGTGCCCCACCCGCCGGCTGGTGAGCAGTGGCCCGGACCTGCTGCTCGAGTTTAATGCCAGCTCCAACCGCACGGCCAAGGGGTTCCGTGGCAAGTACAAGTTCGTGGCGAACGAGCCGGGAGTGCCGCAGCCCTCGGCGCCGGTCGTCCTGGAGGCCGCCAGTGTGGCGGTGAAGCAGGAAAATCCCCAGCAGCAGCAAATACAGCACTCCCCCGCCCTCAAGGCCAACAGTCTGCCGACGGATGCGGAGCTTTCAAAGCCGGGTCGCTCATTGGGTGAGTTGGCGCCCCATAAATTAGACTTAGATGTTTGGGAAACCCCAACCAATTGGCCAAGAGACAAATACAATGGATTACAATTAATAGGATTGTAATGCAGGCATGAGAATCAATTTTTTAAAGAAAATTCTACTCAAATAAACCAAAGAATTATACAATGCGAAAACTTTCACACCAATTGAGACTATTTTAAACCATCAGTTTATACAGAAAATTTATTGATGCTTTTGCCTTTGAGTGCCCCTAACCGAATGTCCCTCCCCTCTGAAAAGATCCAATCGAATTATGTTAATCGATTGAATGTGGCGGCAAAACTAGTTTCCTCACGCCCTCAAGCTCTCCGACAGCTTCCGTCTGCTATGCTCCGGGGTCCGGACCCTGGAGCGGAAACGGATGTGGCCAATCCACGGAGTCTGAGTGAAATGCCATGTAAATGGCCAAGAACCGCTGGATTCAGTCTGCTGTGAGCTCTCGCTGCGTCCAAATGGCGCGCTTCGTCTCGGTTATCGTTCAGCTTAATTTTTGGTGGCTCTCGGTTTGCCAAACCTGGGCCTCGTGCACTTCTCCGCCCCCCAGTAAGTCTCAGAGTACTCTTCTATTTTGTCCAAAACATTTATCAAACTACGAAACAATTATGCTCATAATTATGTCAATTAGAAACTAATCAAGAGCTTAATTAGGGACCACAAAATGACCGCAAAACCGCTGCACAGAGTGAACTGCAGAATCCGATGAAGAACTTGGAATCTGTGAATAAACAGTGTCAGTTTCAAATAGTTTTAGGACAATTGCCTCACCTCCAAAAGATCTTCTGACCCCTTTCCAGGGACTCAGCGCCGGGCTTCTCCTTGCCCAGGTAGATGCGGATTCCAGCCAGGGCGTGTATAAAATATTCATCCCAGTTCAAATTCTGCATGTCGAAATCAAAGAGCTTCTGGTCCACGGCGGACATGCGGCGCCACAGGCTCTTCGTGTTCTCCGCGTCAAAGTGCCACGAGGTGTCCACGAAGGGCGCCAAGATTTCGATGGTCTTGTGTATCTTGTCGTACAGCTTGATCATACGGGGCCTCTTGCCCCGCAGCCTGAGAAACAGATCGATGGCATAGCCGGGCAGAAGGTGGTAGAAATAGGAGACCAAGCGGAACAGCCACGGCGTGGTGGTGCAGTGGAGGAACGGCACCCACATCATCCGGGTGAGCGGGAAGTTGCGGCTCAGCCGCTGCGCCTTGTCCCGAAATCCGCCCCAGGTGATCAGGTTATCATCGCTGGGCGTTAAGTTGTAGATGGTCGGCTCCGTCCGCAGGCCTATGTTTTCACCTGCCGTGTGCCAGGCACAGGCCAGAACCATATTGACACAGAAGTCCACCGGCACAATCCCGGCCTGGGCCTTAACATTCAGCCGCGTGATCCGAAGGACCCCGAAGGCAGCTCCGTAAAGGACAGCAATGGGTCCATACAGGTTATCAATCCATCCGGCTACGGGTTCCTTGAAGCTGGCAATTACTATTTAAAAAACAAAGGTCAAAAAGGCACCACATTCGCATTAGAGCCCTGAGGACTCCAATTCAGAGCCACCTACTAACGCCAGGACGAAAGATGCATATGGGCAAGTCCGCTGCCTCCTGTTGAATCAGTTGCTCCGCCAAAGCCTTGGTGTAGGTGTAGGTGTTGGGGAATCTTCCCAGCAATGCTGGCGCCATATTATCCACCAACTCCGGGCTTAGGCTCTCGCTTATTTCAAGGACCTTGGCAGCGGGACAGGTCAGGAGCTCCGGATAGAAACGCTCCTTGATATCCTCCTCCACACAGTTGGAGTAGGCCGTGGATACGTGCACGAAAACCTGAAGATGTCGCATCTCCCGTGCCAGCTGCAACATCAGCCGGGTGGCCCGCGTATTGATGGCCAATGCGATGTGCAGCGGCTCGACAAACCGCACAGTGGCAGCACTGTGGAGCACCACCTGCACCTCATCCACCAGCAGCTGGCGGTCGGAGTTGCTCAGGCCAAGATCGGGCTCCTGGCAGTCGCCGCAGAGCGGAGTCACCCGGTGCATGGCCTTGGGCTTCGATTGCAACAAAGTGCTGAAGACCTTGGGGCGGAAGTTTATGTTCGCAATAAATTTTAACTTAGATTGACAATGGGAGTGCCCGCAATATATAAAATTCACTTTCTTTTTCAAATATAAGTTGTCAAACAAGATTGTTTAAAACTCATTTTGAATTAGAATGTTTTTCGCAGGATATCTTGAAAGCACTTATTTTAAAACATAGACTTCCGATCACTCACCGGATGACTTTCCCAGGCTGAAAATCGCTCCTGGATGTCCTGGCCGCTCTTGGAGCGCAGCAGCACATAGATGCGCTTCACCTCCGTGGTCCGCAGCAGCTTCTCAATGATCACTGAAAAGGCAATAAACTTGATCTTGAACTTGAACTGGTCTCGATTGATGATCGTGTCAGCCGGTTTGCACACCGCTTTTGTCTTTTGTTTTCTTTGTTTTTTACTCGCATTTGAACATGCTGTTTTTCTTTTTTTGGTAAGACTCTAATCGGCCCGGAGAGATGCATGTCATATATAATTCGTATAATTTGCCAAGGCATCTCAATTTCAATCAAACAAAGATCACCGGTCTTTGAACTTTATAAATATCTTTTGAGAATTGATTGCGGGGTACACTTCAAATATTAGTCATTGCACAACTCTTTCTTTATTGCCTGTTTAGCATTTGCTGCCACAATTTGTTGATCAAATATTTTTCAATCGAAGTTCATAATTGATAAGGCACATTTGCGTTGCTTTATTATGCAGCAAAGTGGGAATACCTTTGCCCAGGAAGCCGCTGCCGCCGGTGAGAAAGACGATTTTGTCTTTGTAAAATGTCTGCACCTCCGACGCCATTATCCAAGCTGGCCTTCTAAACGATCCTTGGCAGGGAAAAGCACTAACACGGGCGCATGCGCAGGCGCACAAAAGGTATTCACTTTTCCGTAATCCGATTCCCGAGTTCCGACGGTCGAGTTCCCGATATCCGCCGACGCAGACAGATGCTTGAATGAGAGGTGTCCAGTATTTGAAGCTGTTATTTATACCCGATCCGTGATCGCGAAATATCGACTGCAACACACACTCGTAATTCGCAGCGAGCACATCCGTAGCCGGAGCCAGACAAGATCGTAAATACCGCATCGTAAACATTTACTTAGCCGGCTAAGCCGGAGAGCACGCCCGCGTCCGACGATCAGCTGCATTCGAGTATTACGTATACGCAGTTTATGGCCCATTAAAGCATGAGTGCCCCGCCCTAATGGCTGACCTGGTAAACAAACGAATATCGATTTGCTGGAGCTTTCTTGCCTGGGATTAGAACCTGCCGTTGGTGACAGTTGTTTGTTATTGTTTTGTTGTTCCTTCAGGGAGGCAGAAATGGATCTTACGGAGAAAAAGCGGGTCCCAGGGCTCGTGTTAAGTGGCGTGGCGCTCTCTGAACCCTCTCGTCGTCATTTGGCTAATTAGAAAACGCTGTTACTTTGCCGGAGGTAAAGTACTCGTACCTTTGAGCTAAAGAGAGCAAAACCCGGTAGTTGGATAAAAGGTAATTAATTTCGAGTACCCACGCCCCAGCGCTGAGTGATCCTCGAGCCCCATGTGTCCGCTGTCTAATGAATACGTTTCGGAAATTAGCGCCTTTTGGCCAATTCGAAAATAATACGGCGCATTTGTAATTACAAATGGCAACTTTGTTGCTCGCCCTTGCATTCTCCAATGAAAATAATTGCTCTTTTTAAATATGCTTTGCATTTCTATCCAAAAACCAGTAGGAACAGCTACATTAGCGTGTTCCGATCATAATTATAATAAAACTCACACAAATTATTGAGATGGTCAAATAAGATTTTGACATTTATTAAAGCCACCAATGTGAATTTAATTTCTTGGTACAAATTTAATCCAAAATCCATTTTTCGGGGCCAATTGGAAGCCACTGCTGCCAAGAGTAAGTGGAATACAGGACTTTTTGGCGGGTGCAAAGCGATAGTTCTTTAAGAGGTAATATATGATAGCCTTGGCCTCTAGCATAGCAAACCGAGAACCTGAAAAAGTTGAGAAACATGATTAAATTCTTTTCGAATTGTAACCAAAGAATCAATCCACTTGCCTATGCAGTTGCGTTGGCCTAGTCCAAAAGGAAAGTACGTGAAAGGCTGAATATCCGCCTTGTTCTCCTCGCTGAACCTTTCTGGGTCGAACTTGGTCGGATTCTTAAAGTACTTTGGATCCCGATGGAAGCCACAGACAGGTAGCCAGATGACGTCGCCCTTGTTAATTTCCACTTTCTGGCCATCCACATCGAAGATTATGTCCTTGTTGCACTCGCGATCGACGGCAATGGCCGGGGGCCACTTGCGCAGCACCTCCGACACAACCTGGTCAAGATATTTCATGCCCATGATTGCCTCGTAGGTCAGCTCCTTGCCCTCCAGCTCCTGATCCACCTGCTGCACCTCCTCGTACAGTTTCTGCTGCACATCCTCGTTCTCCATCAGCTCGTGAGCGGTGAAGCACAGCAGGACGGCAGAGGTTTCGAATCCAGCAAAGAAGAACACGAAGCACTGGGCCACAATATCCCGGTCGCTCCACTCACGGACAGGTGCAGTCTTTGTCTTCTCCGTCTGGAACATGCCTTGCGCCTCCATCAACATATTGATCATGTCCGGACGGATGATGTTGTGCTCCTGCCTGTACTTCATGGCATCCAGCACAAGGCGCACAAAATACTGTGTGCTCTTTTTGTCGAATAGTTCGGGCTTCAAAGTCTAGCAATAAAATGTCTTATTAATCAAGCGAAGGAAATTGCAGCCTTTAAAGTTGTATTTACTAAATGTACAAACCTTAATAAATTTCTTTAGGCTAAGCATCACTAGAAACTGTATATTCCGCAGAAAAGAAAAATTGTTCAATGACTTTCCCATCAAATAGAAGGTGTTGTCGCGCTCCTTGAACGAGTTCACATGCAATCCAAAGGCGGTTGAGGCGATTACATCGTTCGTAAAGCGGGTGCAGTAGTCCTTCATGTCCAATTCCAACTCCTGAAAAGAGTTTTGATCCCCTTTTAAAGAGTCGACAGCCTCGCCCGCCACTAGGTTCATGAGCTGGAACATTTGGCGCATTTTGCTGCCCGTGAAGGCAGGACTCAGGGTGCTGCGCATATCCTTCCAGCGGGCATCGCGCAATAAAAACAAGGAGCTGCCGAAAAGGTTGCTCATGTCATGTGGATCATCATCACTGGAGGTGCCAAAGACATTGCGGTGATTGATGAAGTGATCGAAATCCTTGATGGTTATCTGCTTGACAAGCTCTGGGTCTCGGACCATGATAAGGGGCTGCCGCGTCTCGAAGACCCCATAAATCCTGAAATGGTCATTTACAATTAGATTTAAACACTTGAACATACTTAAATTTAACTCTACTCCAAAAGATTTAAACTGGCTCACAGCAACAAACAATTTTAGCGTACGATAATCGATAAGATAACCACAAGAATTTCACAATTTTCAATTTATTTTTATCAGATTAATCGTTTTCGTTCAATCAAATGTTTTACTCGCGATGTATACTTAATAGACATCCATAATTATAAAACTGGTAGATAGAAAACTCACTTGCTGGTGCCACCATTGTTATAAAGGTCACAAACAATATCGAATACGGATTTCTTGCGGAAAAACATGCCAGCCATGTTGCCAAAATATACGACCGGTTTTGCAAAGGGCAAATTCTTTTTTTCAAAGAAGCCATTGTTGGCGGTTGCCCAGCGGTAGAACAACCCGCAGGCGATCGCAAACAAAGCCAAAAACTCCCACAACATGATCGCGTATCCGCTCAAGCGTTCGGAAGATAACTAACGACGCCACAAACAATCCGGAACGTTTTGTTTTGTTAGCTTTGACAAGCTTTCGTTTGTGTTATCAAGCATACTCATACATAGGTATATGTATGCATTCAAGCAAACAATAATCTCTTCAAAACAAATTTTTAATATCAACGTTGCTAACGAATAAATTCCATTAGCAAGAAATATATAGACTTGGCTTATTACAGTATATGTTATATATTTGGAAACCATTTTAACATTAGCTGCGTGG
Source organism: Drosophila ironensis (assembly GCA_021223825.1). Classification (NCBI taxonomy): domain Eukaryota; kingdom Metazoa; phylum Arthropoda; class Insecta; order Diptera; family Drosophilidae; genus Drosophila; species Drosophila ironensis. The sequence continues at coordinate 3,392,411 of JAJJHQ010001034.1, forward strand.
TACAAGCTTTATCCAGAATCCAGTTTTGGGTGTCAACTGGAAGCCGTTGCTATCGAGTGTAAGTGGGATGCAGGACTTTTTGGCGGGTGCAAAGCGGTAGTTCTTCAAAAGATAATAGATAACAGCCTTGGCTTCCAGCAGGGCGAAGCGGGAACCTTTAATAGTTAAAACAATAAGATTAAACAGTAAGCCTTACTCTGAAATAAATATAATAAATTGATTTGATAACCCACCTATGCAGTTGCGTGGTCCCAGTCCAAAGGGATAGTAAGTAAATGGCTGAATATCTGCCTTGTTCTCCTCGCTAAATCTCTCCGGATCGAACTTGCTGGGGTTCTGGAAGTATTTTGGATCTCTGTGGAAACCACAAGTTGGTAGCCAGATGACGTCGCCCTTGTTAATTTCCACGCTCTGGCCATCCACCTCGTATGTAATATCCTTGTTGCACTCCCGATCGACAGCAATGGCTGCGGGCCACTTGCGCAGCACCTCCGACACAACTTGGTCCAAGTACTTCATTCCCATGATTGCCTCGTAGGTCAGCTCCTTGCCGTCCAGCTCCTGATCCACCTGCTGCACCTCCTCGTACAGCTTCTGCTGCACATCCTCGTTCTCCATAAGCTCGTGGGCGGTGAAACACATCAGGACGGCAGAGGTTTCGAATCCAGCAAAGAAGAACACGAAGCACTGGGCCACAATGTCCCGGTCGCTCCATTCACGGACAGGTGCAGTCTTCGTCTTCTCCGTCTGGAAGATTCCTTGCGCCTCCATCAGCATGTTTATCATGTCCGGTCGGATGATGTTGTGCTCCTGCCTGTACTTCATGGCATCCAGCACAAGGCGCACAAAATATTGTGTGCTCTTTTTGTCGAAGAGCTCGATTTTCAAAAGCTACAAAAACATAGAGCCATCAAATTAAACCGCCTTATAAAGTGTAATATCTACGAACCTTATTCAGCTTTTTAAGGGTGAAGAACAATAAAAACTTAATGTTTTGCGCGAATGTGAACGTGGTCAACTTTTTCCCCATCGAATAGAAGGTGTTCTCCCGATCCTTAAACGAGTTTACCTGCAACCCGAACGCGGTCGAAGCGATCACATCGTTCGTAAAACGGGTACAGTAGTCCTTCATGTCAATTTCTACTCCCTGGGCGGAATTCTGATCTCGCTTTAGGCAGTCGACGGCCTCCTCGGCCACCTGGTTCATGAGCTGGAACATTTGGCGCATCTTGCTGCCTGTGAAGGCAGGACTCAGGGTGCTGCGCATATCCTTCCAGCGGGCATCTCGCATGGAGAACAAAGAGCTGCCGAATAGATTGCTCATGTCATGCGGATCATCATCACTGGAGGTGGCAAACACATTGCGGTGATTGATGAAGTGATCGAAATCCTTGATGGTAATCTGCTTGATAATATCGGGGTCTCGGATCATAATTAGCGGCTGGCGTTGCTCGAAGATGCCAAAGATTCTGAAACAAAGGAATTCATGTTATTGACCGATAATACACAACACAAGGTGATTGGTAGCGATAATTTTATATGGCTTGCCAAATTTATATGGCTTTTTTAAAACCATAACCTATTCCATTGTTTTCAGTTTAACCCGCAATTAAAAAATGTAATCTTTGAAAATNATCGACAGCAATGGCTGCGGGCCACTTGCGCAGCACCTCCGACACAACCTGGTCTAAGTACTTCATCCCCATGATTGCCTCGTAGGTCAGCTCCTTGCCCTCCAGCTCCTGATCCACCTGTTGAACCTCCTCGTACAGCTTCTGCTGCACATCCTCGTTCTCCATAAGCTCGTGGGCGGTGAAACACATCAGGACGGCAGAGGTTTCAAATCCAGCAAAGAAGAACACGAAGCACTGGGCCACAATATCCCGGTCGCTCCACTCACGGACAGGTGCAGTCTTTGTCTTCTCCGTCTGAAAGATGCCTTGCGCCTCCATCAGCATGTTTATCATGTCCGGTCGGATGATGTTGTGCTCCTGCCTGTACTTCATGGCATCCAGTACAAGGCGCACGAAATACTGTGTGCTCTTTTTGTCGAAGAGCTCGATTTTCAAAAGCTACAAAAACATAGAGCCATCAAATTGAACCGCCTTATAAAGTGTAATATCTACGAACCTTATTTAGCTTTTTAAGGGTGAAGAACAATAAAAACTTAATGTTTTGCGCGAATGTGAACGTGGTCAACTTTTTCCCCATCGAATAGAAGGTGTTCTCCCGATCCTTAAACGAGTTCACCTGCAACCCGAACGCGGTCGAAGCGATCACATCGTTCGTAAAACGGGTACAGTAGTCCTTCATGTCAATTTCTACTCCCTGGGCGGAATTCTGATCTCGCTTTAGGCAGTCGACGGCCTCCTCGGCCACCTGGTTCATGAGCTGGAACATTTGGCGCATCTTGCTGCCTGTGAAGGCAGGACTCAGGGTGCTGCGCATATCCTTCCAGCGGGCATCTCGCATGGAGAACAAAGAGCTGCCGAATAGATTGCTCATGTCATGCGGATCATCATCACTGGAGGTGGCAAACACATTGCGGTGATTGATGAAGTGATCGAAATCCTTGATGGTAATCTGCTTGATAATATCGGGGTCTCGGATCATAATTAGCGGCTGGCGTTGCTCGAAGATGCCAAAGATTCTGAAACAAAGGAATTCATGTTATTGACCGATAATACACAACACAAGGTGATTGGTAGCGATAATTTTATATGGCTTGCCAAATTTATATGGCTTTTTTAAAACCATAACCTATTCCATTGTTTTCAGTTTAACCCGCAATTAAAAAATGTAATCTTTGAAAATGGATTACAAGCGGGTAGAAATTTCAATTTATTCAACCAGTTTTTAATGTTGCTTATCTTCATTGCCCTGTCAATATAACACTCAACTGGAGCTTTGATAATTTATTATTTCTATCTAAATACTATCTGCACATCGCTTCAAACAATAATTGATAAGATTAAAGTAAACTTAAACTGATAAACATAACAAAGCATTTCGCAATGTTTAATAAAATTACTATTTGATAAAGAGTGTCAACTTGCCAGACACCATCCAGCCAACGAATATTAAACTATTCCCCACATATTAACTTTTTAACATTCATTAATTGCTCAAACGAAACCGCACCCACTGTGTACTATATACTCAATGTTCACACATGCGCGGTTACAGTTTAGATCACTGATCGTTTGACCTTGATGCAACACATCGTACTTGTTCTGAGCGAGTTCATACACTAATTTTCATCGGCAAATCCGTCCAAACTAATTAACTCAATGAAAACAACTCACTTGGAAGCGCCACCTTGGTTGTACAGATCGCAGACGATATCGAACATTGATTTCCTGCGGAGGAACATGGCAGCCATGTTTCCAAAATACAGGACGGGCTTCGCAAAGGGTATATCCTTCTTTTTGAAGAAGTCATTGTTGGCGGTTGCCCAGCGGTAGAACAACCCGCAGGCGATCGCGAGCAAGGCCAAGAATTCCCACAGCATGTTTGTTGATCAGCTCAGGCAGGGAACAGAGCGCGTTCCGCGATCCAAGCGTCCAGAAGATAACTAACGACGCCACATTCAACCGGGAGCGTTTTGTTTTCGCGCTGTAGAGCTTTCAATTGAAGCTCGCCGCACAATTACAGGCACACTCATTTGATAAAATACACGTTTTCTATGACATATGTATATTCGGTTTAATCAAGCATTTATTTGTGAGTAGAAACAATTTCACAGAGAGCAGTCAGCATTTCAATATCACGGCAAATAGGGGGTAAGGCTGCCTACTTTGCGATTCAAGAGATGCTTGCACCCAGCTTACTGTCAAGTGGCGACAACTGCGCTGGTAGAGAGACCTGCAAAAGCAAATAAAACAATTCACATTAATAGGTATTATTAGAAGGCTTTTTTAGAATTACTGAGTTTTACCTTAGTTTGTCCAGGTCTGTGATCTCTTCCCTGCTATAAAATACTAGATTCGCTTTGCGGGTATCCGTTGTCAGGGATCCTCCATGCATTTCAAACTGCTCTCGCAAACTCTCCACATCCTTGTCTGTGGAAAAGTGAGCAACTAAGCCCGAAAAAAGCGTGCTCTTTGGCTTTTTCGGCTCTGGAGTTTTCACCTCCAACTTTGGTTCCTTTTTCACCCTTACTTTCTCCTCGCGGGGCTTAAAAAAGTCCTTTAAGCCCTTTTGAGCCGGTGATGTACTCCGCTTCACCTTCCGTTTGCTTGGCGTTGCGGGTTCTTCCTCATCATCGGAACCATTTTTCGGTCTCTTTTGTTTTTTGGTGCTGGTTGGCTCTTCCTTTTTGGGGGTTTTTTCGAGAACGAGCGCTTTCTTTTCCGGACCACAATCAGCTAGAAGTAAATCTACATTCACATTCTTCTTCGAGGCGTCAAACAGGTCCTCCAAGTGAGCCAGATCATTAGCCTCTTTGGCGGTTTTGTCACTACGCCTGCGAGTGATTCGAGGAAATCGTATGGATATGCCCGATGCTGTGTGTGCCTCGGCTTTTGTGAACTCGGCTCCCGTAATCTCCCATACTGGCATGTCCTTCGGATCCTTTGCCAGCACATCAGGCACCAGAGACTTCTTGCAGTGCAGCCAATTGGGCGTTCGATTCGCATCGGCCCGTTCAGTTAGTTTGACGAGCGAACTGTGCACCTCATCGTTCGTGGCATCGTCCAGACCAGAGTGCACTTTGGTCACCGTCTTCCAAAGGCGTTCCTTGGCATCGTAACATCCCATGAGGAAAATGCTCAGCACGCCCCCCTTCTTGCCAGATCCATACCAAGCTCCCAGCACAACCAGATCCGCTGTGTCGGCCATTTTCCCATCAAACAGATAGTCCTTTTTGACCTTCAGCCAGTTGCGCTTGCCGGGCTGATAGGTGCTAGTAGGACTTTTGAGCACAACACCCTCCAGATTGGCGTGCAACACCTTGGCCGTCATCATGGCCAGTTCCTTTGTGGTCTTGAGGAATTCCGACTCCGATAGCTGCACATGCGACTTGATGGGCTTGATGTTCTGCTCGAGGATCTCACGACGCTTGCGAAAAGCCCTAGAATGCATAATTGATATAAACTCACTCATTATGATCTAATAAATCTTACATTTGCGTTAAATCCTCGCCATCGTAGAGTATGCAATCGAATACGAAGAGACAAACGGCAGCATTGGCAAAAGTGTGCTTTTTGTGAGCCCCCAACGAGCCAAAGGGCAGCAGTGCCCCCGTGTCCGTGTCCACCAATATGATCTCCGAGTCCAGAATCATCTCCTCGGCCCCAGGAAAGGCACGCGGTATGAAGTCCTTAAGGTCTTTGATCTTGTGATCCATCACGGGCTTCATATTGCGGCTAAAGAACTTAAATTCCTTGCCCTGCTTGTGGATCTGCACGCGTTCGCCGTCGTATTTGATCTCGCTGTACAGTCCGGCGGGACTCTTCTTGAAGGCCTCCTCCACAGACTTGCAGGCGGAGGCCAGCATCGGGGAAATGGGTGTCATAACCTGAATGCCACTCGATTTCGCCTTTTTGGCGGGCTTTTTTAGCGGGTTCTGGGCCTTGGTTTTGGCTCCCTGGCTGGCGAATTGTTCCACTATCGCCGTCAAGTCGCGGGAGGACTGATACGCAGGGTAGGCCTCCGGCCCAAAGGCGTCCAGGATGTGTCTCGCGCGAGCGTTTATCCGCAGATCCTGCTTCACCAGCCTGATAAACGTGCGCAGGTCCAGGGGCGTGGCCTTCTGGCACAGCTCTTGCAGCAGTTCCGTTTGATCATCCTCCTTGGTGCGCTCCACCAGCTTGAGCAGCAGCTGCTCCACCTCCTGCAGGTACAGTTTGCTTTCCGCCTGCGGCTTCAGTTTGCCCGAAGCGGCAAAGTGTTTGCTCAGCGTCTCGGAGACATCGCCATCTGCGGAACATTCCAATGAAAAGCGTTGGTCAGCGGAAATTCATATACTTTATGTGCAATACTTGCCCTGCTCCAGATCCAAGTGCATTTGCTGTTGACTCGCATTGAAGATGCGGGAGAAGAGCTTGATCAGCGCCTTGTTCTGCAGATTGTAGACCCGCTGATTGGCCGCCGGGATGAGGCACTGCACCCACAAAAGCGTGTCGCCTTTAAAACCGGAACCGCTTGTTCCCCGAGCGAAGAAGCGCTGCAACCTTTCCGCTTTTTTCAGGTAACTTGCTTCGCCGGCAATTTCATCACAAATGCGACGAAACGTGTCCAACTTGTTGTCCTCATTCCGAACGTTTTGGCTGCCCATTGCACGGGCCAAGGTTCTGAACGGTTTGCTCAGCGCTCTTAACATGCAAAACCCAAAGAAACCCAAATAAAAACCGCGAATTGACCATCCACTAATAAAATAAAATCTACGAAATGACCATCCACTTAATCAGCTGCTTTGCTAGTAAACAACGCAGCTTAGAGATGGACAATCAACGATAGAAAATATGTAATCGTATTTTCCCGCCAGTAAACTTATTCAAATGTCTTGCCACTTTCAGAATATTGCAAGCAATTATTCGACTCGCGAGTAAACAAATCAGGAACCTTTGACTCCAACCAGTTGCTTATTGCCAAGCATGCGGGTGGCGGCTCAAAGGTTCTCCAGTGCCGATACGAGTTTGAAGCCCAGACACCAGAGCGGGTGCAGATTCGATTCCATGACTTCAATGTGCCCACGGAGCACGAGAATTCCACTGGCTGCCAGCCGGGGGATGCCCTCCATGTGGTCACCCAGGTGCGGGGTCGCTACGAGACACAGGAGCTGCTCTGCGGTGCTTTCCTACCCAAGCCACTGATGTCCAACGGACCGAATCTTCAGCTGCAATTTGTGGGCAGGTATCCGCCTGCCATGACCAACAAGGTTCAGTATTACGGATTTCGCGCGGAGTACCGATTTCTTACCAGTAAGTATGGATAAGTAGCGGATTTTTAAAGTAATTTTTAATTCCCCGGTAGATTTCGGCATTATGTCGGGCATCCAGCAGGGCCAAGAATGCGCCTTTGTCTACAACAGCAGTGAGCGCATCAGTGGCCTCTTTCACTCTCCAAATTTTCCGGGATACTATCTGGAAAACATGGTTTGCAATTACTACTTCTACGGAGCACGCGATGAGCGAGTGGTACTGCATTTCACCTACTTCGACGTCGAGGGAATTGGAACGTAATATCATTGTAGATGTTATTTTTAATTAGTAATTGCATATTTAATGAATTTCCTACAGGTGCGACCATCAGACCGCCAGCGATTACATGGAGTTTTCGAATTTTATGAGCATGGATCGAAAGTATAGTAGATATTGCGGAAAGTTGCAGAATTTTGAAATGCGATCGGACGGGCGCTTCTTTCGTGTAACCTTGCACTCAAATGATCGCTTTGTGGCTATTGGATTTAGAGCCCTGTACACCTTTGAATCCATTCCGCCGAATAATTCCCTCAATGAGCTTCGGGGGACTGCCTCAATGCAGAGCTTTGTTTCCGCAGTTCCGCCTTCTCTTAACAAGGTTATTTACAATTTCCTTGCTTTTGTTTTATTATTAATATGTAACATTTAAAATGGTAACAAAGTAGTGAAAATAAATTACTGGTAAATGCAATTCTGTTTGTTGGTTTTCATTGAAAATTTAAATTGTGCAGTGACTCGATTTTAAGTTATCGGCCTTGGAAACCGTGATATCGATTGCAGGTACCGTCTGGGCACCTCAAGTTCAAGAACTATACAATCCTAAAGATTGTTTTGTATTTTTTGATTTGTCAGCTTTTATATTGCTCAAGTTTTCCCCCAAAATAGATTTTGATTGGATTAAATATATATTACAGATTTTAACCCAATAACTGGTGTGTATCTGGACACTCATCAGCCCATGAAAATCTTTTATCCGTGAAGTTGTCTGTCGTGTAAACAGTAGACCTTTGCTATCGCTAGACGGGCACCAAAGTCATCACCTGTGCGATTCTGTTTTGTGAAGTCACTCCGGGTCCACTATCTGCAATAAATACAGCTGTTATGCGGTCCGATTAGCATTATTAACCTTTTGAGAGTCCGCCAGAGCAGTCGAAGAATCTAGACTCCTGGTAATTGATAGCGCATAAATAGCTAATCATCGAAATATCTGTAATGGCAGCCAAGAAACTGGACGCCATCATCTTCGGAGCCACCGGCTTCACCGGCAAGTACACCGTCCTGGAGGCGGTCAGCGTGCTGAAGGGCCTCAATTGGGGCATTGCCGGTCGCAGTGAGGAGAAGTTGAAATCAGTGCTCCGCGAGATCGGGTCAAAGTCCAAGACAGACCTCTCCCGTACGCCCATTGTGCTGGCTGACGTCGACAATGAGTCCTCCCTCTTGGCGATGGCCAAGCAGTGCCGCGTGGTGGTCAACACCGTGGGACCCTACCGTTTCTTCGGCGAGCGCGTGGTCAGGGCATGTCTGGAGGCGGGCACCCACCATGTGGACGTCAGCGGGGAGCCGCAGTACATGGAGCAGATTCAGCTGCGCTACAACGAGCTGGCCAAGCAGCGCGGGGTGTATGTGATCAGTGCCTGCGGCTTCGATTCCATACCCGCGGACATGGGCGTCACCTTCATCGAGAAGAACTTCGACGGCGTGGTCAATTCGGTGGAGAACTTCGTTGGCTGGGGCTCCACGGGCGGCAAGGCCCCAAGCGGTGCCTCCCTGAACACCGGCACGTGGGAGAGTGCCATCTATGCCATTGCCAACAGGAGCGAGTCGGTGGCCATCAGGAGGAAGCTCTTCCCCGAGCGCCTGCCCAAGTTCCAGCCGGCGCTGCAGAACCGTTCGCCGCTGTCCCGGGCTCCGGAGGTTGGCAACAAAGTGCTCCTGCCCTTCCCGGACACGGACCGCTCGGTGGTCTACCGGTCGCAGAGGTTCCTCTACGAGCAGGAGAAGAAGCGCCCCGTGCAGATGCAGGCCTACCTGTTGTATCCCAACTGGTTTGTGGCCAGTGTGGTGGCGTTCTTCGCCGTTGTGGTTGGCATCATGTCCAAGTTCTCCTACGGCCGCTTCCTGCTGCTCAAGCATCCGCGCTTCTTCTCCGGCGGCATGGCCTCGCCGAACGGTCCCACCGAGGAGCACATGCAGCGCGCGCTCTTCAAGATGACCATGAAGGCCACCGGGTGGCCCAAGAGCGAAAAGCTGGCGGAGGGCTCGGACCAGTACACTACGCCGCCGACAAAGACGCTCACCGTGCGGGTGAGTGGTCCCAATCCCGGCTACGGATCCACCTGCGTGGCCCTGCTCTCCACGGCCAAGACGATCCTCAACGAGAGCGACAAGATGCCGGGCACGGGCGGAGTCCTGCCTCCGGGCGCCGCCTTCCGGAACACCAGCCTCATCGAGGAGCTCGGCAAGCACGAGCACGGCATCAAGTTCGAGATCGTGAGGGAGAGCAAGCTGTGAGCGGGTCAAGTGTGTGTAAATAAAAGGATTAAATCAATTTTAATAAAAATTTTAATCAGAATTTTCCACTTAGTAATTAACACGTAGTTAGCTTTAGTTCACTGTCCCTTTAAAAGAAAAAAGAAACTTAAGGTTACAACATTATTGAAGTGCTAAATAGAAACATTTTTTTTTAAATTTATTTATTATTTTAAATCAGATTCAGCACAATCTAAAACGACTATAATGAATTAGGTTTGAGCAAGAAACAAATTTGAATTGTTGTAACTGGCTCCATAAGCTTTTCGAATCTTATAATTTATGTTCCTATAAATCACTTTTGAAATTTTTACATGCTCACCATGTAAAGAATAGAAAAACAAGTTATAAATAAAAGAACTGCAATCTATCCTATTGAAGTTGTACTGTGGCGGTTGCGCTCTCTGGTATTTTGCGCACCTACGGCCACACCGACAGCGAATTGTTTTGTTCTTGTTTACTTTTGTCCACTCTTCGGCTCACTTTCATTCTGGACGCCAAACGGAAAAATACCCTCGAACTATGAGTGCTGAGCTGTCCGGCTTCCGCCGCTTCCTCCACTGGGGCCCCATCACGGCACTGAGTGAGTAAAGGCCCCTCCCCGGGCAAGGAGGAGTCCAGGATTTCCTCCACCCATCAGTCTCCCAAAAGATCCATCATCCATTTGCAAGTGAACTAAACTAGCAATTGAAATTTCCACAAACCAAGTGCCAATTATGCCCTCAACATTCTGTGGCAGAGGCAGCCACGCCCCCGGCTATCGTGTTTCATGTTCCACACCCACCCTGGAGGCGGTGGGAGGCACTCGTACGCTTTAATTGGAGTAATGGGCCGCCGTGCTAATTGCGTTTTAGTTGTGCGTCGGAGTCCTTTGGGCTTTGCCTTTGGGCTTTGGGATTTGGGCTTGGGGCCGGCTATCGGGAATTTCACGGAGCTTCCATTCGACTCGCTTGGCGTGCAAATTGACCATTTGGCGGCGACAGACGGCGAGTACTTCCGCTGCAGGCTCCATGGCACTGATATGCCCGATTGTTCGGCAATGGCAATGACTTTATTAGACGCCGGTCGCAGCAACAAGCTGCTCCCAAGCGCGACCCTTGAACCAGCGACCGGTTAATCAACTGGAGAAAGCGACAATAAACCAAATAAATGAGCCTTATTTCCGCAGCACGCCACTGCCCGAGCCCGAGCCCAAGCACAACCACCAAAAGTCACCCCCAACATCGTCGTCGCGCTGATGATTCACCAATTCATAAATATTTACTTTCACTTGCGCCGCAATTCTACACCTAAAATAATCGCATTAATGTTTATCAACCTCTCGGCTTGCAGGCATAATCAAGTGTATCACACTGACGACGCTCTACATGAACTCGATGTGGTGGCCCCCGAACGGCTCCTTCGCCGCCTTCGCCCACCAGGCCCTCTTCCTGCTGCTCTCCACCTTGGCCACATTCAATTACGTCATGGCCACACTGACAGGTCCCGGCCTAATGCCAAAACAGTGGCGCCCCAAGGTAGAGACACCTGTTACCATTTGTCATTTGCCATTTACCATTTACCATTCACTATTGATAATACCCCCGACTGGCCCCAAAAACTGTTGACCTGTCACGAACAGTGCCAACAGCACTTTGTCCGCTTGTCCGCTTGTTCGCTTGCCCGCCTCTGTCCCGCGGTGGTTGTGGTGCTTGTTCCAGTCCCTTTGTGCATCGTCATTCCGCAGCGGAAGCAATTGTTTAGCACACAAAAAGACGGACCGTACCGGACCGGACACGGCGCCAATTGGCAGGGCTCTTCGAAGGGTTTCCCTGGCCAAGAAAGGCGGCCCAATGGCGTGTGTAACTGCTTATCGTTGGCATAATCCGCGCCAATTAAACGCTGCAATTTATTTTAAAGAATCCACACCGGATCGGACCAAAAGTAGTAACCCGAGATGTCGTGTCGCGAGGGCGACATCGGCGGTGGAAACGTTTGTCGGTTACCATTCATTACGTGACCCAAATATAATTTATTAGCCACGGCTCCCCCACATTAGGCCGTGGCCCTGCACGCGAGCGCATTCTGCCGGGGAGCCCAAAGTCCGTAATGCAATTACCCGAATTTGCATAAGTGTTTTGTAGGCGAGTCCCCCAACAGGGGCGGCGGCGGGCGGGTTAATGTCGCAGCCGTTTGGGCCGCTTGGTCACCTAATGGGCCGTGCATCGTTAGGCTGGGACACGCATAAATCACATATAATATCGCCGTAGTCGGTATTTTAATAATTTTCAATTTTGGCAGGAACCCAAGGACACGCAGTTCCTGCAGTATTGCAAGAAGTGCGAGGGCTACAAGGCGCCGCGCTCCCACCACTGTCGCAAGTGTAAGTGTTAGCAAAACACCATAGCCCCTAGAATTTGCATTTGCATTCAAAATAATGGCTGTTCCAAAGGAAAATATTAAAATCGTAGAAATATTGGGAACCCAGCAGGGTCATGGGGAGCAGTTTATTGCTCCTGGCCATGGAAATGTCGGTTTTTTTTATAAAAGAGTGTAGGGGGGATGAAGCAACTAGATTTTTGTACTTTCCAAGTTAGGTTTGAAGAAGATTTGCTAAGGTAGTACATTATTATGAAGACTTTTCCAAAATAAACCTATTTTTAATGCTTTCGAACAGGATATAGGAGTAATTTTAATGTTATGTGTTCCTAAAAACCAGTTCTTCATCATTATCACGATGGAAGTAGGTATATTTTAATAAAAAGTGCAGAGGGGCCTTTTTTTCAATGCTTTGGAACTGGATATAGTTAAATACCTCACATAACTTGAATTTAGTGTTTAAATTGTTTGTTCCCAAAAACCAGTTCGTAATCAATTAAGCAGTACAAATTATAACACGGTGACATAATATCCACTTTTAATTACCGATTAAACACGCTCTGAAGCGTTGATTCAGGTTTTGGCAACATACTAACGATTGCATTTGATTTACTCCAATTTAAAGTAGCATACATTTATCCAAAATTGTAAATAACACTTTCCCGAACTTGAACTTCAGGCGATCGCTGCGTGAAGAAGATGGACCATCACTGTCCGTGGATCAATCACTGCGTTGGCTGGGCCAACCACGCCTACTTCACCTACTTCCTGCTCTTCAGCATCCTGGGCAGCCTGCACGGCGCCGTGGTGTTGTGCTGCTCCTTTTGGCGCGGCATATACCGCTACTACTATCTCACCCACGGCCTCGTCCACCTGGCCACCGTTCAGTTCACGCTGACCAGCATTATCATGTGCATTCTGGGCATGGGCCTGGCCATCGGCGTGGTCATCGGCCTGAGCATGTTGCTGTACATCCAACTGAAGACGATCGTCACCAACCAGACCGGCATCGAGATCTGGATAGTGGAGAAGGCGATCTATCGGCGCTACAGGAATCCCGACAGCGACGACGAGTTCCTCTACCCCTACAACCTGGGCTGGTGGAACAACCTGCGTCTGGTGTTCAACGACGAGTGCCAAAAGCGAGGCGACGGCATCGAGTGGCCCGTGGCGGAGGGCTGTGATCAGTACACCTTGACGGTGGGTGTGGCAACCTAAAAATTATATAAGCAATAACTAATAAGAAGTTGTTGTTTCCAGCGGGAGCAATTGGCCCAGAAGGAGGAGAAGCGGGCGCGCACTCGCACCTACAAGTGCATCAGCCCGGTCACGGGTCGCTGGCTTCCGGTGTTCTCCCAGGGCTTCCGCGTCTGCGTGAACGCACCCTGCTCCGATGAGCCGCGCATCCGCCTGAGGCCCGACGACGTGGTCCGGGTCACCCGCTTCCGCGCGCACTGGCTGTTCGGCGAACGGGTGCCCTCCGAGCTGGAACTGAGCGGGGAGGAGAAGCACCAGCGCAAGGGCCACATCCGGGGATGGTTCCCGCGACGAGCCACCGTCGAGCTGATCGAACCGGTGCTGGAAACCTGCGGCGATGGCCCGCACAACGATGAGCCCGCGCTCAAGAATGGCAACGGAAACCACAGCCACTTGAGGCAGCAGCAACGCAACGGCCACGCCAAGAAGTACATGTAGCTCGGAACGGGCCCAGAGCAACAATACCCATGGCTTGTACATAGAATTAGAAACCGCTTGGAAACTCGACTCTTTCTCAATTAGCCTGGCCGCCGTGTCGTTTACTCTGTTAACACTGTCGACCAATAAAGCAAGTTGGAACTGCTGCTAGAGTCGAGTGTCTCGACTACAAATACCCGGTTCTCAGTACGTAATGGCATTGGAGAACTTGCGTATTACGTATACACACCGTGGTTGGAGCCAACACCCCCATCACTTTCTCAAAAACTATCCGATATTTATAATTTTGATAAATAATGAGTTCACTTATCGTTTTTTAAACATGAACAAAATTTGTGGCTTTCTTTTAGCTTGTTGGGTGTCAGGGGGATGTGTGTGTATGTATCTTAAGGTACAAATTGTATATTAAGTTTGTGCAAATGTATACAACAGGGAGAATGACGCATTTCAGACCCTACCATTTATATATACNCACGGTGTCTTATGCTGAATTGTTGCGCGTGTTGTCTCGGTGCATCTGCACTGGCGATGCACGGCCACGGGTTGTGGTAATGTGTGGCCTTAACTTATATACGCGTATATTCTTGATCAACATCAACAGACGCGTCGATCCGGCTGTTTGTCCGTGTGTTGCAGAAAGCAAAATTGATATGGGAGTTCTATTTGTGCATCTGTTGTATACATAAGGCGTCGCCTCTACTGTTTATGCTGAATAAGAATATATACGTCGACCTTTTTCAAATAAAAATCGTCCCTTCCTTCACATTATTACATTGGTAAGCAGTTTCTCTTCGGGAATCGTGACTAAAAAATCGACTTATTTATCAGTTGATTATCTCTGAGCTTATCAGATCCCTATCAGCAGATGGCCGTCGATTACCACCCCATATTTCACTTTCATTTGTTGGTTTTCCATTGCAATTGTACATTACAAACCCTATAACTCGCGGTATTTATTACTGCCACCTGCAGGCTTAAAGCAGTTAATATAGGAAAAACGTAAGTGCATCTGGTTGGCTAATCATCTCTCCTTCAAAAACACGTGCAGATTTAGAGAAACTATTTCACTTGAGCTTAGCATCGATCAGATCGATCTTTCCACAGGATATTTATTGGTTAACACATAATTTGATTATGAAATGTACATAGTGTAGGTGTGTACTGCAGATTGGTCGTACCATATGTTAGGGGTTGCATAGTTGTGTTCCATTCGCGGCCATGACCGCCTCGATTTCCTCGACCGTTCGCGGCACAATCGCAAAGTTCTCCGTGCCCGTGGCGGTGATGAGGACATCGTCCTCGATGCGCACGCCCCCGAATCCGCGGAAGCGATTGAACATCTCCGCGTTGATGTACTTGGCAATGTCCGGATTGGCCAGGGCCTGGTCCATGAGCCAGCTGATGAAGTAGCATCCCGGCTCGATGGTCACGTACATGCCGGCCTTCAGGATGCGGGCGAAGCGCAGCTTGCTCAGCCACGGCTCGCTCGGGCGCTTGGGCTCCGTGGGCAGGTAGCCGCCCACGTCGTGCACGTCCAGGCCGATCAGGTGGCCCAGGCCGTGCGGCTGAAAGACGCCCGAGACGCCGGCCTCGAGCATTTCGTCCACGTTGCCGGTGAGCATGCCGCCTTCCTTCAGGCGCTGCAGGAGCACGCGCCCGGCCAGCTTGTGCATGTCCACCCAGGACACGCCGTCCTGGGCGCTCTCCATCACCGCATTGCGGGCATCCAGCACCGCGTTGTAGATGAACTTCTGGTCGTCGGTGAACTTGCCGTTGGCCGGGAAGGTGCACGTGATGTCCGCCGCGTAGCCGCAATAATTGGCGCCCATGTCGAAGAGGCAGAGGTCCCCGTCCTGGACGGGCCGGTTGTTGGGGGCCCCGGCGTGTCCGTAGTGCAGGATGGAGGAGTTTGTGCCGCTGCCGCAGATGCAGGTGTAGGAGGCGTGCCGGCAGCCGCCCACCGAGTAGGCGTGGTGCAGGAAGAGGGACTCGCCCTCGTACTCCATGCGGCCCGGGCGCATGAACTGCATCACCTTGATGTGGGCATCCGAGGAGACCTTGGCCACGTAGCGCAGCACCTCGACCTCGGCCGGGGACTTGATCACACGGCACTCGGAGAGGATCGGGTAGAGCAGGTCGCAGTCGGTCACGTACTTCTCCTTGCCGTCGAACTCCGCCGGCTGGAGGGTCAGACCGCTGTCGCTGTTCGTCCCGCTCAGCGTGAGTATCAGCTTGGGGGCCACCCGCGCCAGGTAGTCGTTCAGTTCGTCGACGTAGAAGACCTCGTCCACCTCGTAGAGCTTCTTGAAATCAGCCGGAGCGAGGAGCTCGCCCATCCAGGTGCCGTACTCCTCCGGGAAGCGGGGCACGAACAGCACGCTGCGCTGGCCCCCCGACTTGACGTCGATGGTGAGGATGCCATAGCAGCCCGGCTCCTTGACCCCGAACAGGTACTGGAAGTAGGACTCCTGCCGAAAGACGTAGTCCACGTCCGTGTTGTACAGGCTCTTGTCCTTGCCGCCCTCGAGCAGGACGAGCAGGTTGCCGGAGTCGAACTTGAGGCCGCTCAGCAGGCGCTGCAGGATGGCCCTCACGGAGCGCTCCCGGTTGTCCCGGAACAGAGTCATGGGCACCGAGTGCCCGGATCCCATCTGGAAGGCGGCCATGGTGCGTGCGCGGAGTCTCTGGCCCAACTGAGTGCACTGGACGGGAACAGAGGCGCGATTAGCTGACCAGTATCTGCAAGGGGCGAACAATGGTTGTAAATAAAGGCGCTTTATCTGCGTTTTCTGTTTTCTGTTTTCTGTTGTCGAGTGCCAAGGGTTGTGTGCTAGAGGTGGCACAAAACATCGGTGCAATATCGTTTCCAGCGAGCTTATACCTCATAATTAATTGAAATTTCTTAGGAAATCGTAAATTTTGAGATACTTTTTGATACATTTCCCTCGTTCAGTGTTCTCGCAACAGTCCTTAGACAATATCAGGTGCTAATGTCAGAGGACAAGCTTTATACATGAACAGAAATTTGGTAGGATTATAGATTCCAAGATAATTTTTGATAAAACTTCGTAGATAATTAAAAATGTTCGTATTTCTCTTTTAATTCCCCTCTCAACACTCCCTGTGCAGTATCGGATGGCAATGTCAGATAGAAAGTTCCTAACNTGAGTCCACTGCAACAGTTAAACTTAAGCAAAAGTTGTTGACATATTACAAATTATTACGGCAATATCAACTTAAAAGTTGCTTACGCGTTATATGTCAATCTGTTAGTGTTAGTGTTAAGCAAATATCTTAATTTTCATGTAGAATTTGCCGAATTTAAATAACTGGGATTTATTTTTTATGACTAAATTAACAATCAAAATTCAGGGTACTTTTTAATTAATATTCATAAATAATAAAAAATAAGTGAGCCTCATTCAATCCTCCTGCACCATTCCTAATTCACCACCAGACAACTTATCGGGTTTTCAAGTTAACAAAAAACCTACAATTTTCAAATATATAAACCGCAAGCTAAGATTAATTTACATAAGATAATTTAAAATTATTAAATATGATTTAATAGCTTAAACAATGCCAAGAGTTAAAGTAGTATCTTCCTTGGAAAAGGCAAAAATGAAATTACGTATCTATTCATATCTAACTCGGTTTTAATGTAATTTAAAAAACATAAAAATCTGAGATTCACATTTGGCGACAATTTTTAGGTATTTTCCCTTGAAAATACACAATTTCGATTATCTATCGAATCATAGTTGGCTTAGTGAAATGTATATATTGAATTGTCATTTAAATTGCTAAACCCTATCGTCAATATTTAATTAAAAACAGCAACACGAAAGGAGATTCTAATATTGACATTTTGGCGCCTGGTTTTAAAACCTTAACTTTCACCTCCCAATTCACGATCCACATCAGCTGCACCCTAATTAGCGGTGTTCTCAACCAACGACACCTAACCGCGCATTATGCCATCACTGCTATTGACCCGTGACTTATCCGTGACTGGGCCGTGACTGGCCCGATAGGCGATAGGTGGAACAGCTGACTGCCCGTGTCTATCGGTACAAAGCACTTACAAACACGTATAATGTAAAAAATAAATAATTAGCCAATTCGAAATAATCCAAATTCCAAATTCCTTGCACTTCGATCTGCGCGAGTGTCCGTGCGTGCGTGCGTGTGTGTGTCGCTGTGTGAGTGTGTCCCGAAAAAAGCAACAGAGGAACAGTGGAAACAGAGAAAAGCAAAAGAAAAGCAAAGCGTACGAAAGAAAAGCCCCCCCAAACGAAAATCGAGTGAAAGTTTTCTCGCCTTTGTTTTGTAATTGCAATTTTCCTGCCAGCCAGCCAGCCAGCCAGCCTGCCCCCCTTCAATACACAATAAAATATACAACCCATTGGATGCCGTACAAAGCAGGGCAGCGCACAGAGAAGATTTCCTGAAAATAGTGTATCTCCTGGGGGGGGGGTGCGCGGGGGTGTTGCTATCTCTGCACTCTCGGGCCGATTTGTTTGTGACCTGTGTGGATATATACACCTGCCCCCACCTACATATATATACTCACATATACGTATATATCTCTATATATATATACAGAGGCAGCCCGCTTGCTGCAAAAGGCCTTGTGAACTTCTGCGCCAGGTACTGTGACGACAATTTCATATTATATGATTGGCTGACGGCTGGCACGGGTCGAAGGAGAATCCCAATAAGAAAAAGTAGCGCGAAGCACCCTCCCCCGCCCCTGTCGTTGCCACTGCCACTGCCCCCCCTTCGCCACAGCCTTGCCAATGCAGGCAAACTGACATACATAGCCCAGGGCAGACATACAGATACACAGGCACACACAGGCATACATACAGGCAGTTGCAATTTGCAATCCCAGACAAGAAGCGAAGGCTGAATGTGACGCCAAAGCGGAAGGGAAGTGGGCGTCGGAGAGGGAGCCTCAGTGCAGGCCCGGGCAGAAAATTATGTCTCAGGGTCAAGGACACTGCCTCCCAGCCCCAGCCCGTTGTTTGACCTTATTAACGGGTATAGATAGCTGGCAAGGGCCTAACAACTCGTTACCAGATGGAAACCCAATTGGATTCAGATACAGGAATATATCTGCTTACATTCCACATCCAATTGGATTCAAATTAGCTGCCCAACAGGTGTTTCTCCCATGTCATCCATCTCATTTTTTGGGATACCTCTTAAAAACTCAAGTAATCCCTTAAGATTAGTGCCTTTTGTGGCCTTGATTGCTTCATTTCCGGAAGCTTTCAGGACTCAATAAGCTGCCCAACAGGTGTTTCTCCAACTTCCTATATCTCTTGCTTTAGGATACCTCTCGAAAATCAAGTAATCCCCCAAGATAAGCGCCTTTTCTGGCCTTGATTGCTGCATTTCCTGGAGATTTCAGGACTCAATTAGCTGCCCAACAGGTGTTTCTCCAACTTCCTCCATCTCATGTGTTGGGATACCCTTTCGAAACTCAAGTAACCCCTCAAGATAAAGCGCGTTTTTGGCCTTGATAGCTCCATTTCCTGGAGATTTCAGGACTTACCCTTTTAGATAAAAGTTAAGCAGCCAGGGCTTATTTGTTACTATCCAGTACACTTGTTTATAGAAAAAAAAATCACATTTTGCCTGCGGTATTGTGCCAAGTCACTTTGCTATCTGTACAAAATAAACAAACAGTTCTCAACGATATTCGTCGAAGCGAATGACATGATTATGTAAACATTACTGCAAAATAAAGGGGTCTCTGACTCGATATATACGTAAACATAGCCTTGCCAAGTCCCCAGACAAAAGGGGCAATATTCTCGCTGAGGGCATGCCAATTGATTGACAGACAAACGTTTCGCTTTCGTTGCTAGAAGAACAACTGCATCGCTGTGGCTGGCTCCGCGCACAAAACGATGTGCGATACCAAAGACGATGCACAGAAATGGAAATGTGAAACCTGCACCTACGAGAACTACCCATCCTCGCTCAAGTGCACCATGTGCCAGGCCTCCAAGCCGCTGCTCAACGAGGATATCTTTCGGTAAGCTCTCGCGATGCCTCCTACAAACACCAGGAAGAAGATTCACGTGAAACCCATTGAATTGCAGGCTAAGCCCGGCCCAGGAGAGCATCTGCGTGGCGGAGGAGGCGGCCGGCGTGGAGCCCACGCCCACGTCCACCTGTTACTCCCTGCAGGCGCAGAACCAGCAGCGCCAGAGCAATGTGGCCGACAGCGAAAAGTGGCCCTGCAAAGTGTGCACCTATCTCAACTGGCCGCGCAGCCTGCGCTGCATCCAGTGCTGCACGAAGCGCGGCGGCGAGGCCGTCGAGCGGGCCTCCAGCCACAGGGATCATGCGAACGAGGCGGATGCGGAGCGGGCGGGCGAGGCCTTGCAGGCCATGCGGATCAGCGGATCGGACACGGAACTGGCGGCCAACAAGCCGCCGACCCAACTGCTCATCGGAGCCACCGCCTCCTCGAATCGGCTGAGCCTCAGTCCGGGCATCGACGATGCCACGCACCTCAACAATCTCGCCAATGCCTCGCAGCACCATCAACAGCCTGCGGCCCAGCAGCAGCGCCACCACCAACCGCCCTCCTCCGCCGCCTCGCCGCCCCAGAAGCCCTGCTACGTGTCCAAGTGGGCGTGTAACGTAGGTTTTCCCCCCAAATTTGCCACTAGGCTCTGTTTAATCCCCGATTTCCTTGCAGTCCTGCACCTACGAGAATTGGCCGCGCAGCATCAAGTGCTCGATGTGCGGGAAGACGAGGGAACGGGACATCAGCGGTTCGCAGAACGACTTGCATGCCTCCTCCAGTCCCAATTCCCAGGAGGAGCACCCGCACCCGCAGCAGCAGCATCCGCAACAGCAGCAACCGCAGCAACAACCGCAGCAGCCAGCGCAACAGCAACA
>JAJJHQ010001034.1:3412846-3531020 GCA_021223825.1 Drosophila ironensis
GCACCCGCAGCAGCAGCAGCAGCAGCATCCGCAACAGCAGCAACCGCAGCAGCCAGCGCAACAGCAGCAGCAACAGCAACAAAATGTGGATACTGTCAGCGTCAACAACTCGTTCAACAAGAACAGCAAAAACATTTACCAACTGGGTTCCTCGGAAACCATCAACAACTGTGATACGGTGCAGGAGCGACAGGAGCGCCGGCAGCGTCAGATACGGCGCCAGGTGGACTGGCAGTGGCTGAACGCCTGCCTCGGAGTGGTGGAGAACAACTACAGTGCCGTGGAGGCGTACCTTTCGTGCGGCGGCAATCCGGCCCGCTCCCTGACCAGCACCGAGATAGCTGCTCTCAACCGCAACTCCGCCTTCGATGTGGGCCACACGCTGATCCATCTGGCGATTCGGTTCCATCGCGAGGAGATGCTGCCCATGCTGCTGGCCCAGATATCCGGCTCGGGGCCGGGCATCAAGCGCGTGCCGTCCTATGTGGCCCCCGATCTAGCGGCGGATATCCGGCGCCACTTTGCCAACACGCTGCGCCTGCGCAAGTCCGGCCTCTCCTGCCACTACGTGCAGAAGCACGCCACCTTCGCCCTCCCCGCCGAGATCGAGGAGCTGCCGATACCCATCCAGGAGCAGCTGTACGACGAGCTGCTCGACCGCGATGCCCAGAAGCAGTTGGAGACGCCGCCGCCGGCCCTCAACTGGTCCCTGGAGATCACGGCGCGGCTCAGCTCACGCATGTTCGTCCTATGGAACCGCAGCGCCGGCGACTGCCTCTTGGACTCCGCCATGCAGGCCACCTGGGGCGTCTTTGACCGCGACAACATCCTGCGGCGGGCCCTGGCCGACACGCTGCATCAGTGCGGTCATGTGTAAGTGGAGATATCCCTCTAGATGCCATGGAAACACTAATCATTTTCACTGCAGATTCTTCACGCGGTGGAAAGAGTACGAGATGCTGCAGGCCGCGATGCTGCACTTTACGCTGGAGGACTCGCAGTGGGAGGAGGACTGGAGCACACTGCTCTCCCTGGCCAGCCAGCCGGGCTCGTCCCTGGAGCAGTTGCACATCTTTGCGCTGGCGCACATCTTGCGACGCCCGATAATTGTTTACGGGGTCAAGTACGTGAAGAGTTTTCGGGGCGAAGACATCGGCTACGCCCGCTTCGAAGGTGAGTTATTGATTTAAACTAAATCTGTAACATTTATTGATAATTCTCGGTTTGCAGGGCTCTACTTGCCGTTGTTGTGGGATCAAAACTTCTGCACCAAATCTCCCATCGCCCTGGGCTACACCCGAGGCCACTTTAGTGCTTTGGTGCCCATGGAGCCATTCACTCGCATCGACGGACGTCGCGACGACGTCGAGGATGTCACCTACCTGCCGCTGATGGACTGCGAGCTGAAACTCTTGCCCATTCACTTCCTCACACAGTCCGAGGTAAGCTGGCATTCAACAAGTGTTTTGGGTTAATTCAAAACGTGTGCTGTTTTCCGACTTATAGGTGGGCAATGAGGAGTCGATGATGCGTCAATGGTTGGATGTCTGTGTCACGGATGGCGGGCTACTGGTGGCGCAGCAAAAACTTGGAAAACGACCACTACTTGTGGCCCAGATGCTTGAGGAGTGGCTGAATCACTACCGGCGCATTGCGTAAGCTTTGGTTAACTCATTCTCATAAATAGTTGATAAATTGTGGGCTTTATTTGCTTGTAGACAAGTGATTACAGCGCCGTTCATACGGCGTCCGCAAATCACGGCCTATTCGAGCGATGGAGATTCGGATGAGGAATAGTTAAAGATTCGGGGCACCCGTCACCCAGCTTCAGATTAGATACATGCGCCTATATATTTGAACACAATTAATTTGTAATTTCTGGCAGAACAGTAAGCGTGTTGGAACGAGAAGCGTCAGCAAATCTAGCTAATGGAAACTATAGAGAATACATATGAAAATTGATATTGGCAAGCCGTTGACAAGTTGTAGTTGTAACAAAATTGAAGGCAAACTAAAGATTATGCAGCAGATAACTAAACGCATTGATCGACTTACATATATATGCAATATATATATCGCATCTGTATCCGTTCCCGATTCAACGTTCGTTGATTTTAGTCAAATTTATTCACCCTCTGGGTCGACGAGGCATCGCAAGCGTAGACCACGAAGTAAACGAAATTGAAGCTATACACTGGTAGATCTAATTACACGCAAATCCGAAACAATCCATTAAATGAATTTGAAGGCCGGCAGGCAGAGTTAAAGAAATATATAAATGAATACATGCGAAGAATTTCATATACCTACGTATGTGCGCTAGTTAATGTGAACGAACAACCCCAAAACCCAAGTAAACCCACGATATGGGGCTTAAATTATTGAAAATCTCGATGTACTATTAAATTTTAAACAGGTGGCACTCACACAGAACATATAAATATTTATAAATTGGGTGAATATGAAAGTTTTTGAATGGGCGTAATTGAAATGTTTATTGATAGTTTTTAAAACACTTTTTTGGAATTATTATGAACCATTATACATTCATGCCTCTATACATATAATATATAATTAAATATATAACATATATATAAATCCTACGGTCCTGGAAAGTTGAACAAAAGGGCCAATAACATAATGAATTTTATTCTAACTGTATTATAAATGGAATTTTATCTCATTATTATTTTTGTTAGTAATGTTATTACAATTATAATTACTATTATTACATTCTAAGACAGCTTATTGTGCAAATGTACACGCAAAACGCATAAAAAACAAAACACTTATTTCAATAAAAGTTTTAAGTAAAAATTTAAATGGAATCGCAGCTCTTTTATTGAATTTTATTAAAGTAGTAGGAGTTATCTATTAAATTCGGGGTACTTAAATACTGTTTCAACTTGAATTACTTTTTTATTAGTTAAAAAACGTTTTAATATGTTGGTCTGCCGCATAACGGTTTTGTCTATTCGATTTCACGTTTTCGATAACCACAATCGATAGGCCAAAAGTATCTTACGACCGAGTGCCATCCCCAGGTGAATCTGAGCGCTCTTTGCGGCCGTATCTGAGATACTTAGTCGTTTCGTTGCTGCTGTCGGTGTCGTTGCGGTGCGGTGTTCTCCTCTGGTCGCAGCTCCCAACTGAGAATCAGTCTTTCAGTCCAGCATTTGCCCCTGCGATCCATGTCGGCGAATTGAATTTGCGCTCGCCCGAGAGATACTAAGCGAAATACGCACCGAAATTCATCCAGCCCCGAAAGTGGCAAACTCTCCCTCGGATACGATAGCATACCACCATACCATATACCATACAACACAATACGATACAATACGCTACGCAGATATTGCGAATGCATACGGCGAAAGATACAAATAGAAAAAGTCTGAGCAGAAGAAAAATTTTGTTAGTGAAGTGAAGAGGAAGTAGTGGTGACCTGTGCGCGTGTATTTCGCTTTCCTCCTCGTCGCCGTGCGTGCGTGTGTGTGTGTTATTTTTCCCTCCCCCATTTTGCAGGCGCAAGTGCGAAGAGCATAGCAGTAGCTCGTAGCTGTATCTCGCAATGGGTAAGTTATCTGCCGCCGCACACAGATACTCTCTCTCTGCCGCTCCTTCCTGCCCCGGTGTGCTTTTCTATGGTGCGGTGTCCGTGAGAAAGACTGCGCAAAGTCACAGCCCGGGGAGGGAGGAGGAGCAGGGTACACGTTATAGGGTATAGGGTGGTGTTGATGGTGCTTGTGGCTCGTGAGGAAGGGAATGATGTGCTCCTCCCAGAGATATGACATTATCGGGCGCTCCCCAATCAATACCACTGCCCAGCTGGGCTCGGGATCCTCTCCGGCTCACGCCCCACTCACTCACATATGATTCCCATGTCCACTCCCAGTTCGGATTCTCAATTTCTCAGCTGCGACGGCGGCGATGACGTCAGTGTTGTTGTAAGAACAAGTTTCGTGTTATTTTTCTCTTTTATTTTTTTGCCCCAAATTATGGTGATACCTGAGAAGGAGCCGCAGACCAGGGCGAGGGCAGAGCAGGGTTGCAGGGGGGGCTGGGCTGAGCTGAAAAACCTGACCGAATAAACCTCAAAGTGCTTGTGCATGCAACTGCAATTACACACGATACCGTTAGGGCGTCCCGCCGTGAGATACGCTCTCAAATAACCTGTAAACCGTTCGCCGTGAATGAGTTTTTCTTGCTCCAGCCTTTCTTTCATGCCACAAGGGCCCCTCGGTTTTCGACCGTTATTCGAGAGTGCATGCTTTGTCAATGATTAATTACCCTACGCTTCTGGCTACTGGCCCTAATTGAGTTCAAGCAAGTGCACTGAGCAAAAGCCAGCGATTTGGGCTACAATTCAATAGTTACTAGCCACATGATATAATAGGTAGGGATACCAACATTAATCATACACTCCAATTCAATTGGATATGATAGTAACTTTAGAAACTCATCAATGTATTCTGAACGAATAATATTCAAAGCATTTTCAAATGTTCATAGGTCATTGCTCTTCTTCCTGACATAAAAGTCTCGGATCGACATACTCGTATGTACATATTTTTAGTTAGAGACAAACATATAATTCAACAGATTTATACATCATATTCAGAGGCTCTTATAATACATCAATTTATATTTAGTTAAAGTTGAAAAAGATACAAATATTCTCTCAAATAACTACCGAGAATTGGTCAATTAAACCCTAACCGTTTGTTATACATACCATACCTCGCTCTGGTTCCGGTTTTATAATTATCGGATTTGTGTATAGTCAGAGACAAGCAAACCATTGCAAAAAAGCATATACCCGATCTTTCTACAACTCCCCTTATGTTTCTCTCATTGAAAAGTAAATAAGGCAAACAAACAATTGAAATTATTTGTATATCCGGTACCAAACTCTTTTTAGAAAACTCCAATTAAAATTTAGGAGGGTATATATTTTTAATAACTTTCTTCGGGCACCCCCCAAACTTAAAACTCTGTGTAATTTGTTGGAGTGTGCCTTGGGCCCGACTACAAGTAGTCGGATGCGTGCCTAAAATGCCTAATTGACTCGGACTTCGAGCAGCCGCGGGAAGTGGATACGGATGGGATGGTAGACTCCGTGCAGTCGCCGCTCCTCGCCTCAAAAGGCTTAACAATAGCCATATAACCATATAGCCGGCTCTGCAACAACCGCTCGACATGAACTCATGACAAGCACATTGACTTCCACTGGGTTTCCTTTTTCGTTGCCTTTGCTCAAATGAAAACGAAAGGGGCAAGCTGTAGTCCCCATCCCCGTCACCATCACCATCGCCATCACCATCCCCATACTCACCCAAACCAGACCACCCCACCACCCGCTCATTCATTTAGTCGGATTTTTCTCATTTATTTGTGTACGAGTATTGTGGGCATTCGCCGCCTGCATTTGATGGCATTTCGTGGCATTTCCCAGGCGGGGTTATATAGGTCAGAGCACTTGCATAGAAAGTGGCATCTCCTCTTATGTCGTGCCTGCCCCGCTCCCCCATTCGCGGCACTCAATCCACTCCTCCGCCGGGTCCTACCCACCGCCCCAGCCCCGCAACCCGTTCACTTGCCTAATTGAATGCTATTTTCGTAGACGCAGCGTCATCAGATGCCGCTGCTGCTGGTTTTGTGAGATGCCCGTGTGTGGCGGCGGCTGCTCTTTTCACTTTTCGTCTAATAAGCATACAGGAAGCACTTTCAAATCGACCGAAACGCCGAAAACTCGAAGCGAACATTGCGACGTGTGGTTATGTGGTGCGTCAGGTAGCACAGCATAAAAAAACACTTGCAGACCAATTCAAATTGATGAGTAATTCCACAGATACAAGTGCGGCCGAAAGTATCTGGAACTCTTTGATATGCCATACCCTGGCAATCCTCCATTTTTGACGATTGTTTTCAAGGTGCAAGTGAAAATAAACTGATAAAGTCAAGGACTAAAAGTTATCTAAACATTTTCAATGAATAGATCCTTTGAATACATTTAATCCTTCGAATACAAATATGCTTTGTTCGGCCTGCTATTTTCATGGCCACAACTGTTGATACGGCTCTGCGATGCGTACGAATTTGTGTATATTATGTTGTTGCTCTTCCAAACTAAAAATGCTTGTGTGTATAAACAGAAGCGAACCATTCGTGGGTGAACTGTGGGCGTGGAATGCACAGGAGAGCGATGTTTGCTTTCGGTTTTATTTATTTTCTAGCTCTGCCACGACTATGCTCATTTTTAGCCTAAGTGGTGAAGTGGCAGAGTGGCGGAGTGGCATGCCCCATTGTGTTCATGTTCCACCTGTTTCCGCCTGTCGCCTTGACCTGCATTGTCCTCGCACTTTTCAGGCACTGCGACTGTCAAGGATTTGACGCACATGCTCCGGGTGAAGAACTCGCACAGTGCGCACTGGGTGCATTTCGTGTCACAGTCGAAGGTCGTTCTCTCTTTCTGTGATTTTTTACCACAGTGTTTGGCATTTATTTTTCCCCATTTTGTTCCGATTTTTTCCGATTTTTGCTTTAAGGTTAGGGTCGTTCGGGGCGCGGCTGAAATTAATTAAAATATTTTCGCTGCCCTGCAGTTTGACCTTTCGGCTTGGAAGTGGCATCGATTCGAATGGGCTTTTGTGGGCACACAGAAAAAATATTCAAGCTCAAACTCTTTCTGTTGACTCTATTTCGATGAATTCAGAACATCTTGAATTTGGATTTTGTTGTGTGCACTTGAAAAAGGCGAGGGTAACCTTGGACTTGCCCCCTGGCGGCTGGACGGGTTTTGTTCGTATTGTTTGTATTTCAAATTCGACCGGGCCCCAACCAGTTTGTTTGCGGGTCCAAGTATCTGCCACAACTCCGCCACTCGGCGGTCGGTCGGCCCGTCGGTCGGTCGGTCGATGGCGATGACATCACCG
Source organism: Drosophila ironensis (assembly GCA_021223825.1). Lineage (NCBI taxonomy): Eukaryota > Metazoa > Arthropoda > Insecta > Diptera > Drosophilidae > Drosophila > Drosophila ironensis. The sequence goes on from JAJJHQ010001034.1 coordinate 3,419,779, forward strand.
CCACTAAAATCGCTCTCCGCAATTACAATAAAAAGCACACACATTCTCAGTGACTTTTTATTGTACTAACTTGCCATGATGACGACGGCGACGGCGACGACGCCGCTTTGCCGGCTCTCTGTTGCATGAAAATGTAATTTTCACTGGATTTTGTATTTAGCTTGGAGAGGTCGAGAAGCTCCCAATTATCGGGATGGTGCTAATGCCATGGCAGCGGGGGAAGAGCACTGAAAAGCCAATAAACAAAACGCCAAAATCAATATGCAAATTGCTCACAAATGTGTATGATTGCATAATAAACAAGCGGACAAGCAGCAAAACACAAATGAAATTAATTAAACGAAGCGAAACACGTACACGAAGTTTAAACAAACCCGCACACACACCCCGACAGATACTCTCACGTAGTTTTTTACTTGGACGGAAGTCCCAGTTGGTGACGAAAGCCCGCTTTTTCGGTGTTCGTGTGTTTGTACGTGTGTGTGTGTGTAGCGCGATCAACATTATATTTGTATTATCAAGTCTTCTGTCATTCCAAATGGACCACTCGCTGTGAAATATTGCGGTGGCGTCACCGCACAAATAAACATTCATTCTTGAATTTTGCGTTTTTATAATCAACTCTACCCGATGGGTAGAGCGATCTTGCATGCCAGACATACAATATCCATATATATAAGGGTTTCTGCAATAACCTGACTCACCTACAACACTGCCTGAGAGCTGATATGCAGGGTTCATTGGTCTTGCAACCGTGATCGCGATGTGTTGGATAAACAGAGAGCATATAAAGCAGCTTGACTCAAAAACGATTGTCTTGGATGTACATATATGAATTCTGGACTTAATACCAATGTTTCGCTTCTTTTTACCTGAAAATACAATTGCAATGGAAGCAATAATCATTAATAGATTGTTAGCTCTCCAACCGAACGTGTGTACATGTGTACGGCTAAGTATGCGATAACGACTGGTGCCGTTATACGGCATACGTCACTAATTTAAAAAAAAAGCTAACAACTTTGCTGGCGTTTTCCTATTTACCTATTTGGGCGTTCTGGCAAAGCACCACCAATTCACCTGAGTTCCCGAGCCGCCAGCTTATCGATAGTTTCTATTTTGGAAGCAACCCAAATACAGACCCAAATTGTGGAAAAACAGAAAATCCAAAAGGCCTGAAACAACAGAGTGACAGAGCCGAACAGACAGCGCTATAATGGCCGGGCTCATGTATAGTATTTATGTTCTCGCTGTGTCCATGCACTGCAACCAACACCGGTTGCCCGAGTCTGTTTAATTGTGGGTCTATTTAATCAACCGCAGACTGCTGCCGGCGGGCCAGAAAAAGCCGCCAGAACAGATCCACTCATCAACAATTAGTTCCGATGCGTTCCGGCTTCGGATTTTGCTTTGTGGGAGCCCAGATGCGGCGACTACACAAAAACCACGTAACGGGTGCTGATTCTAAGTTTATGGTTCCGTTGAAGCATATTAAGTCTCTCTTCATTATGGATTTAATTAAATTCTGGCGGTCTTGAAAGAAATTTGTAAAAATTGATACACCAGGGCGTATACTTGATGGCTTTTGCTTTGCCGAAAGGAATTTGTTCTATCGAAGAATATGGGAAATCGGCTTTTAGTTTGCCAGATCATTGATCAAATAACTGATAAGATTTGCAACTATCTACTTGATAAACCCAAANAAAAAAAGGCTAACAACTTTGCTGGCGTTTTCCTATTTACCACCAATTCACCTGAGTTCCCGAGCCGCCAGCTTATCGATAGTTTCTATTTTGGAAGCAACCCAAATACAGACCCAAATTGTGGAAAAACAGAAAATCCAAAAGGCCTGAAACAACAGAGTGACAGAGCCGAACAGACAGCGCTATAATGGCCGGGCTCATGTATAGTATTTATGTTCTCGCTGTGTCCATGCACTGCAACCAACACCGGTTGCCCGAGTCTGTTTAATTGTGGGTCTATTTAATCAACCGCAGACTGCTGCCGGCGGGCCAGAAAAAGCCGCCAGAACAGATCCACTCATCAACAATTAGTTCCGATGCGTTCCGGCTCCGGATTTTGCTTTGTGGGAGCCCAGAAGCGGCGACTACACAAAAACCACGTAACGGGTGCTGATTCTAAGTTTATGGTTCCGTTGAAGCATATTAAATCTCTCTTCATTATGGATTTAATTAAATTCTGGCGGTCTTGAAAGAAATTTGTAAAAATTGATACACCAGGGCGTATACTTGATGGCCTTTGCTTAGCCGAAAGGAATTTGTTCTATCGAAGAATATGGGAAATCGGCTTTTAGTTTGCCAGATCATTGATCAAATAACTGATAAGATTTGCAACTATCTACTTGATAAACCCAAAGAATACAGTTCAACTGCAATGTCTTATTGTTTTCCCCCTTTTTTTTAAGTTTATGAATGCAGCCTGTTCGTCAGTTTTATCTGTTTGGCTTGCTCCCCTCACTTAAGTGCAATTTGTTGGGATATTTCCCACAAAATACGCAAATGTAGGTATGTATCTAGCAAAACGACCTGTTCCACACTTGTGTACATGCCTGCCAAGCGCTTGTACAGCGTACATACTCATATGTGGGGGCTTCGCAGAGGCAAATAAGTATCTGACAGTTCTATAAGTGTGTGCCGCCCTTGGCCTTATCAATGATAAGATTAATTGCTTGCCAGGCGCGCATGAGTCATGCCCACTGAAGAGCCCCAGATTTATGTATGTCGCTTTTGAATAAAAATCAAGTAAGTTGGAGAGAAGTTGTCAAGACTATCAATAGCTAAAGTCGAGCACACAAAACAGACAAAGAGAAACAGACAATACTATGGGCGCCACAACTGTAACGATCTCCGTGGCTGTTGCAGCTGAAACACAACTTTTAAACATATACATTAAAATAGTAACAGACACACTATGTCATACCGAATCGTACACATTCGGATTGGGGCGGCATACTGAACTCGGCAGAATGAGGCAAGGTTGGGGCATTATCGCATCACATGCATATGACATCAGCGCAACACGGCGTATACGTAATCAGAGCGATAGCGCTGAATTGAATGAATTGAATCGGATTGAAAGCGAATGCAAAAGCTATGGCAAAAGCAAACGCAATCCGAACATAAACTGGAATAAATTGTGCTCTAGTCTAATCGTTGATCTTCTCCCCTCTCCCCACGGCAGGTAAACAAAAAATCTACTGTGCGAAATGCACGAAAAAGTGCTCCGGCGAGGTGCTCCGCGTGGCGGACAATCACTTCCACAAGGCCTGCTTCCAGTGCTGCCAGTGCAAGAAGTCCCTGGCCACGGGCGGATTCTTCACAAAGGACAGCGCCTACTACTGCATACCGGACTACCAGCGTCTGTACGGCACCAAGTGCGCCACGTGCCAGCAGTACGTGGAGGGCGAGGTGGTCAGCACGATGGGCAAGACCTATCACCAGAAGTGCTTCACTTGCTCCAAGTGCAAGCAGCCCTTCAAGTCCGGCAGCAAGGTGACCAACACCGGCAAGGAGGTGCTCTGCGAGCATTGCGTCTCCGGCGGTCCGGTGAGCGGAGGCGTCGTGGCATCCGCGGGAACTGGCGGCGTCTCTTCCCCGGTCCCGCCGGCGGAGAGTCCCACGCGGGCCACAGCCCACCAGCAGCAGCTGTCGGGGGGCGTGATCTCGCACAAGGCGCACCTGAAGGAGGACTACGATCCGAACGACTGCGCCGGATGCGGGGAGCTGCTGAAGGAGGGCCAGGCCCTGATGGCCCTCGACCGGCAGTGGCATGTGTCCTGCTTCCGGTGCAAGGCCTGCCAGGTGGTGCTCAACGGCGAGTACATGGGCAAGGATGCGGTGCCGTACTGCGAGAAGTGCTACCAGAAGGGATTCGGCGTGAAGTGCGCCTACTGCAGCCGCTTCATCAGCGGCAAGGTGCTGCAGGCGGGCGACAACCACCACTTCCATCCGACCTGTGCCCGCTGCACCAAGTGCGGCGATCCCTTCGGCGACGGCGAGGAGATGTACCTGCAGGGCAGCGCCATCTGGCATCCGCGCTGCGGCCCCGGACCCTCCGAGTCCGGCATCATTCTGAACGGCGGCGGCGGGGGCAGCACCTCCGTGGCCGGCGGTGCCTCCAATGGCAACTTTACAGACACCGAGTGCGACCGGATGAGCTCCAGCGCTCTCAGCGAGATGGTAGGTATCGGCTCGGATCGCCAGGAGCCGGAAAACGCTTGAGAACAGCACGAGAATCCAACACGAACCCGAGTTTAAGTCGGCTGCTGCGCTTGCTACTAATTTGAATGCTGCGAAATGCACACAGACTGTTTTATTTCACTTCATTCGGAAATAAGCGGAACTGAGAAAACAAGTGCTCCAACAAATTGTTTCAAAACTAATTCTCAATATCGCTTATCTCCGCCTTTTTGCCCCCCTGCACTGACACACATTCTATTTATAATTTTATGATTTCAGTTTTTGCATTTTAGTTGTTTTGAGCTTGCGTTTTTATTTCGTTCGATTTCAGTACACCCGATCCAGAACACCGAGCTTTAATGGTTCACTTTATTCCTCTAGCCGCAAGGTTTGTTTTTATAATTTTATTATGATTTCCCTCCGTTTCTGCCATCGTTTTGAGATCCATACTAAGCAAAAATAAACCCTAACCCACGACACTGCAATAACTTATGAATACCCGAAGAATTTGTACTAATTTCTGTGATATTTCAGCACTTTAGGACCGTGAGTCCGGGCCTGATACTCCGGGAGTACGGACGACCCATTGGCGAGGACATCTCGCGCATCTACACCTATAGCTATCTGACGGATGCACCGCACTACCTGCGCAAGCCGATCGATCCCTATGACAAGACCCCCTTGTCGCCGCATTTCCACCGGCCTTCCTCCTACGCCCCCACGCCCAGCAACGCGGGATCCGTGGCCGGCAGCCGACCCCCCTCGCGTCCCCACTCGAGGACCCGCAGCGCCATGAAGGTGCTGGTGGACGCCATCCGCTCGGAGACGCCGCGTCCAAAGAGCCCCGGCATGAACAACGAGGAGCCCATTGAGCTGTCCCACTATCCGGCCGCCAAGAAGCCGCCACCGGGCGAGCAGCCCAAGATCGAGCGGGACGACTTCCCTGCTCCGCCGTATCCCTACACGGACCCGGAGCGCAGGCGGCGTTACAGCGACACCTACAAGGGTGTGCCCGTCTCGGATGACGAGGACGAGACCGTGCAGAATGGCAAGACGAATGGCAAGGCCAAGAACGGCGAGGAGCAGGAGTGAGTAAAAAGTTGAGGGTGTCCTAAAATCCATATTATATATTTACGATCCGATTAGACGTCTTCAACGCGAAGCCGAGCAGCTGGAGAAGCTGAACTCGGGCATCGGATCGGCGATCGCCAAGGACCTGAAGGAGCACGCCAAGTACCGCAAGTGGAAGCAGAGCAACTTGGATCCGCGCAACGCATCCAGGACGCCTTCCGCTTCCAAGGAGCCTTTGTACAAGTTGAGGTAGGTCGGGGATTACATTTTGACTGGTTCAATTGTGTTTTACCTAAAGTTTATTGGGTGAAAAGTAGACTGCCCTTAATGGGAAGATCTTGTTGTACTTTCAAACTTTAAAATTCAAGATTTAAAATCCATACTACAAAATTTCACACTCATAGATGGTTATGAAATATGTTTTGAATACAATTGAGTACTATTAAAGTTGGTGAAAACCCATGTAAAAAAAAACACTTGATGTAGTAGCTTAAAAATACTCGAGTGGCCTGATTACTCGATTTGTAAAACTTGGAATCGACCATTTATTTCGATCATGATTCGATAAGATAACCTTGATGGGCTAATGAAACCTTTTCACGTCTGTTGCAGGTACGAATCGCCCATCGGGGCCTCGCCCTCGCGCAATCTGGACCACCAGAAGCCGTTCTACGAGGACGAGATGTTCGATCGCTCGACCAGCTACCGCGGCTCGCTTGGCAAGTCGCTGGGCAACGCTCCCAGCTACAATGGTAAACGTCTAGTCCGTAGATAAGTAGTAATCCCGAAAGTTTCAGGCGCGCCATTACTTGCTAATTAAGTACCTCAGCTACCGATATTATATAACGCCCCCTATCACGTTTATAGCCATACATTCCTACCGATCACCGCCCAAGCCCGGATACGGATTCAAAACGACGACTCTGCCCTATATACGCAATGGCTACAGCTCAGTAAGTGCTGCTAGTTGTTCGGATCGAACGTAGATCCTTGGTGCCGGGCTGTCAGTTGTGTCCTGTAGCTTAACTCCACTGTTACTCTGTGATCCCCTGTAACCACATCCCTAACATACTTACCTGTTGCTGATCGCATTCGTCTTGTCTTTATATTTCTCTCTCTCACCTTCGAACCGCTGCTGCTGCTGGTTGGATTGACTAACAACTGCCACACATAATAAATAACTCGACTGGTTGGTCTGCTGCTTCATATTCCTATGCTATTTCGAAACAATTACTATATGTGTGTGTATGCTATTGTTGCCCCCGACACCGCAAACTCACCCGAATAAACTAACACCCATTCACACTAACCCAACTCGAAATCGAACATCTGCATCGTGCATCACATCACATCAACATGAACATCACCACTTACTCTGCTCTGCTCCAGTGGTGAGTGCGCTGCGGCATGTGCCCAAGCCCGGATACGGACTGGCGCCACGCTCCCACACATTCAGCTCCACCACCTCCGCTGCGGCCACGATGCATGGTGCCACTGTAAGACCGCTTCCGTTGTTGTAATGCTCTTGCCAGTAGTCGTAACCCTCCGGGGGCCACCTATTAGTCCTCCTATTTGCTTTGCACTGTTTATGGGTTCTGTTTTGATTTGTTAGCTAGCATGTATGACCTCCCTCCTGCCATCAGTTGCTAATCATTTTCCTTCTGGTAATAGGACTTTTCGTATGGAGGTCTCGGCGACAAGACACACAGCACGGACCTGAGCTGCGGCAAATCGGAAGGTGAGTTCCGGAGGCCCCCTGCAGCCTGATTATCCCTAACTCATCTCCTGCATTGCAGCCTCTGTGGACTCGATCACCGAGGGCGATAGACGTGCCTTGATGGGCGGCGAGCTGCCCGCCTCGAGCACATACTCCGGTGCCCTGTCCTACCACTATCCACAGGCCGGACTCATCCGCCGCAGTCTGCCCAACATGGCGCACTCGATGCTGGTGCACGAGCCGGCCAAGATCTATCCCTATCACCTACTGCTAATCACAAACTATCGGCTGCCTTCTGACGTTGATCGCTGTAATCTTGAGGTAAGCAAGGGATCACCAAACTCGACGGTTCACGGGACCTAATGAGTCCGTTTCCTTGCAGCGTCATCTTTCGGACATCGAGTTCGAGCACATCTTGCAGTGCGCCAGATCGGAGTTCTACAGGCTGCCCCAGTGGCGCCGCAACGAGCTGAAGCGCCGGGTGAAGCTCTTCTAAGGAAAGCATATAGATATGGATATGGATATGGTAATGCTGCCGGGTCTGCGGATATGCAGAATGATAGTGGAGGCTGCTTGCGACGAAACCAAAACAATTGAACTTACCTTAATCAGCAGAGGGCTATAAAACAATACAAAATATATACAAAACAAAAGAAGGAGAAAAAAATGATAACGAAAAGGGAAACTATGCTAATTTCACAGCCAGTTTTGAAACACGCTTTAAATAGTTGATGCAAGTGAAAGGAACTAAACTAAATTTAAAAAATATAGTTACATTTACAGTGCGGAGCAGCCACCGGGCAGCTTCAGTTTATTTTTTTAAGAATTAGTTGCGCTAAAGCAAAATTGTAACTGAAAATGATTCTAACTATGGAACGGAAGGAACGTATGTACGAGTAAATCCCAAAATAAATTGTATAATTCGATTAGATGACACTGCATGTCCGGCATGATGGCTTTTTACACGCAAATGCAAGTGCATATTTACCTTAATAATAATGAACTGGACCTATTTTCGAAATTACACCATAATTGAACCTTGTTAACCGGGTAAGAACCGACAAATGCATCAAAGAAAGAGCAATTAATGTACCTGCTGCAAAATTTACACAGCGGCAAGCGAAACGTTGGATGTCTGGCATCAAATTCTACGCAAAATCATTATGCAAAACTTTATTTATTACTAAATATTTTATTTATTTAAATAGAATATGTCAAAGAATAAACCAGAGATAATAAATCAGGACAAAGCAGTGTGTCGACTTGTCATTATTGTGTGTTGCAATTATCTTAACAAAGTGCGGGGGACGGGCCCGCCGATGGTGTTTCGTGCAGTGTTTTCGAAACAAGCGTCGCTGTATCTGTATTGTGGCTAAATAGAGTTTAAAACAAGCACCATCTGGGCTGGGATTCGGTGTCATTGGTTTGTTTGGGACGCAATAAGTGAGACGGTGACTGGAATGTAAAGTTCACAGAATAAATACATGTCACTAGATTCAACTAGACTTCACAGAACATTGAGATTCATATTGCATTAGTTTTGCTTGAGCAGAGCCTCCTCGCTGCGCAGGCTGAAGGTCAGCTGCGTCTTCATCACCGAGAGGCTGCTCCCGATGATTTTCTTGTGGTAGATTTGTCGCGTGACGAAGCCGAAATCGTCGTAGAAGTCGCGCTCGCTCTCCTGCCACTCGGAGAGGGTGCACTCCAGCGAGGCGTAGCCCCCGGTCGTGCAATTCTTGACCAGCAGCTTCACCATCGGCTCCATGATCGTCTGATGCGGATAGTCCGGGGCCAGAGCGAAGCGATAGATCCAGGCTCCATTGTAGATGGCATTGTGGTTTTTCACGCTGATTTCCGCCACAATCCTGCGCCGGAACTTGCACTTGTAGGCCTCCTCGTAGGGGCAGTTCTCTATGAAGATCTGGTAGCTCGCCTCCTTCGGGGAACAGCGAAATATGAACGGCTCATAGCACTCGGCGACCAGACATTGCGAGGGTTTCGTCTGCCGGATGGGTTTGTTATTATGCGATATAAACAAAAAGACTGCAAGGGTGGAGAAGGGGTGAAGAGGGAGAGGAAGGGAAGGGCTCACCCGCATCAGCTCCACTGCCTTGGCGTAAAAGGAGAAGTAGGTGCCGGTGAAGAGGAAGAATATGCAACCGGGCACCGTGAGAGCACAGAAGAGCAGCGGCACGCCCAGGAATATGAAGAAGATGGCCCACGTAATCACTATGAACTGCAAAGTGATCTGCTAGGAGATTAATTCAATTAATTGGATTAATCAATCAAATAGAGATAGAGCACACTCGCCTCTCGGAAGCAGAAGACGAAAAAGGACTTGTTGGAGAAGGACATGATGTAGTCGCGCACCAGCTCCTGGCACTTGAGCTCGTCATCTTCCCGGTAGTTACGCACCACGATAAAAGGCTGCATTGGCTGCAAAATAAATTAAATAAACTAAAACAAACACGGTTCGGTTCGGCTCCTCTTCTCCTCTTGTCGCTTTGCGGTTGATTCGTGGCGTTATGGGAACAGGTTCTCCGCCGATACGGCCACACTGGGGTTTATTTACGATTGTTTAACCAAAACAAAAAATAAAAACCAGCAGTGCTGGAAAGAGTCGATGAAACGGTGCCGGACAGCGGTGTTGAACAACGTGCGCTAGGCAGCCAGTGCTGGCTAACCGGTCACTGCTAGTAGTTGCCCAGTTTGCGAATAATTTTTGTGTTTTTTTTCAGCAAATTCCTTTCTTTGCGCGATCACTGCGCCGGCCGAGAAACAATGGAAGACGCACCGGTCAGCCAGAGCCAGAATGCCAGCAAGCCGGACGAAAAGCGGCAGTTTATTTGCGGCGTAATCGAGGGTTTCTACGGCCGTCCCTGGACGACGGAGCAGCGCAAAGATCTGTTCCGGAAACTCAAGTCCCTGGGCATGGACTCGTACATGTACGCCCCCAAGGACGACTACAAGCACCGAGCCTTCTGGCGGGAGCTCTACACGGTGGAGGAGGCGGACCATCTCTCCAGTAAGCCCACAACTAAGCCCTCCAAAGACAACTAGCAGAATCGCCGATTCCAGGGCTTATGAGGTTCATATTTGGTCTCGATTGAGTGACAATACCGTCTTGCAGGTCTCATCGCGGCCGCCAAGGAGGCCGGAATTGTGTTCTATTACGCCCTGTCGCCCGGCTTGGACATGACGTACAGCAACCAGAAGGAAATTTCCACGCTGAAACGTAAGCTGGATCAGGTTTCCCAGTTCGGCTGCGAGGCCTACGCCCTGCTCTTTGACGACATCGAATCGGAGCTGTCGAAGGCGGACAAGGAGGTCTTCCAGACGTTCGCCAACGCGCATGTGTCGGTGACCAACGAGATCTACGCGCACCTCGGCAGCCGCAAGTTCCTCTTCTGCCCCACCCAGTACTGTGCCTCGCGAGCCGTGCCCACGGTGCAGGAGTCCGAGTACCTTAACACCCTCGGCTCGAAGCTGAACAACGAGATCGACATCCTCTGGACCGGAGACAAGGTCATCTCGAAGACCATCTCCCTCGAGTCGATCCAGGAGATCAGCGAAGTGCTGCGCCGGCCGCCCTGCATTTGGGACAACCTGCATGCGAACGACTACGACCAGAAGCGCGTCTTCCTGGGCCCCTACGTGGGCCGCTCCCCGGAGCTGATACCCCACTTGCGCGGCGTGATGACCAATCCCAACTGCGAGTTCAATGGCAACTTCATTGCCATCCACTCGCTGGCCTTCTGGTCGCGCTGCAGCCTCGACTCGAAGATGGACGGCTCGCTGAGCGCAGATATCAAATTGGAGACTGAAAACGAAGACGATTTGCCGGCGGAGTTCCTCTCGAAAAACGTCTATCATCCCCGCGTGGCCCTCAAGTGAGTCGAAGGATTATCTCTCCTCTCAATCGTATTAATTCTGCCTTGAAATGTATCCAGAAATGCCATAGCCGACTGGCTGCCGGAGTTCTTCACGGAGAAGGAGGCCTTCGGACCAATTACAAAGCCCCAGCCGCAAGTGCAAATGGTCGTGCCCATAATGCCCATCATTCCCATTATTCCCTCCATCAACACCTGCATGAGTTTGACCACCACCACAACCACAACGACCAGCACTCTGACGGTGCCGGAGGTGAACACCACCCAGCTGCAGGCCCTGGCGGATGTTTGGTAGGCAAAAACGATTATAATCCGCAAATTAAGACTAATATATAACGTTTTACACAGCACGGTTACCTCCACGATTACGCCGCTTGGCAACCCTGTGATGAACTCCCTGGTCTCGCCCACCAAGGTGGTCACCTTCGACGAGATCATCAACCCCATTCCCACAACAGTTGCGTGCAATATTGAGCTGCCCAAGAAGATACCGATATCGATTGTGCCAGTGCCCATCATGGAGGCGAAGAGTGTGGAGGCCTCCGTGGACCTGGATCTGGGCAGTGAGGTCTTCCAGGCGAGCGAGATCGACTCGAAGATTGAGGAGAAGCCTGAGCCGGCGGAGGACATTGAGGACAAGCCCGAGGCGGTGGCCAGCCTCAGTGTGGACACAATGTTGGACGACGCCAGCCTGAGTCCGTTGAGTGCCGGCGTCAACGAGCCCATGGAGTGCAGCAGCAGCTTGGCCTCGCAGGTCTCTCCCAGAGACGAGGAGGTCACCAAGGTGGTGGCCGACGATGTGCTCATGGAGTCGGTCAACGATGTGCACGTAAGTGCTTGCCAATCACTATAATAGGCCGGCTAACAGAAGAACCCTTTCAGAGCATGCACGTGGAGAGCGGAACCTCGTCGCCGATTTCGAACGCGGAAATGCGCGAGGAAAACGAAGGAGACTCCACGCAGACCAACGACAACGAGTAAGAATTTCGGGGGAGGACACGCTTGCAAGATCCCACTATATGTCTCGTTTATTTAGCACCACTCTTGTGGGCTGCAGTTCCAAGATCACCATCGAGGACCTGAGCCTGCTGTGTGATCTCTTCTACCTGCCCTTCGAGCACGGCAGCCGGGGCGTGAAGCTGCTCGTCGAGTTCAACTGGCTGAAGGCCAACGCCAATGTGGTCCTGCGCGATCGTCCCGTGGGCGGCGCTGGGGGCGATGCCAGCAAAAGCATGAAGCCGGAGGTCAGCGAGTGGCGGACGCGCTGCGAGCAGTTCGACAAACTGTGCACCAAGGTGCTGGAGCTGCTGGTCAAGATCGCCAACTGCCAGAACAAGGAGATCTGCCACGAGCTCTACTCGTACGTGTGGGACATCTCCGGCGCCCTCTCCCTGCTCAACTGCTACGTCAAGTGGCTGGCCCTCGGCCAGTTTCCGCAGAATATTTCTTCCTACACGGAGGGCAGCTACACATGTGAGTAATGCCTCAGCATCACTGGGTTTGCCGAAGATCTAATAAGTTTTCGTTTAGGGTTCAGCAAGGGCTGGAAGGAGGCCTTTATGTCGGGGGATCAGGAGCCCTGGGTTTTCCGGGGCGGCCTCATTGCAGACCTGCAGCGTCTAATGCCTGTGGACTCGGGCAATGATCTGTTCCTGTACAAGCTCCCCGAAAAGTCAACGGCCAACTACTACCTTCTGCGTCCCTACTGCAATGCGGACGAACAGAACGTGAACGACGTGTGCACCCGCACGTGCCTGGAATGGCATAGGGAACGGGACGCAACTAGCCAAATTGCTTTCCCGCTTCCGGCGAACGTGGCAAACATCGTGGCCGACGCTGTGGTGGGTGCTCACCTCACCCTCCATCCGGAACTGAGCTTCGTGGCCTACGACGAGAACAACAGTATTGTGGGCTACGCATGCGCGGCTCTGGACGTGAACATATTCCAGCGGAACCTGGAGCTGTGCTGGCTCACAGAACTCCGGGAGAAGTATCCCAAGGATCTGTGCCTTCAGGAGGGCGGCGAAGGACTGCGGCAGTATGTGACGCGCTTCGTGGATCAGTTCCACGGCAGCAGCGCCTCGGAGGACCTGGAGCAGTGCCCCGCGGAGGTGAGCGGCTCCTTTCCGGCGGTTCTGAGGGCCGCCACGTTGCGCGAGGCGGAGGAGCGCGACTCGGGCATTGTTAAGCGTTTGTTGACCGTGCTGCTGGCCGCCCTGCGCGCGAACGGTTGCTTTGGGATTCACGTGTGCGTGCCGGAGCAGGATGCCGGTCAGGTGAACTTTTACTCGCGCATCGGTTTCATGGACGTCTATCGCGAGGAGGCCACCAAGTGCATTTACATGGGGCGTCGCTTTTAGCGCCGGCACTGCCAGTCCTTTGCCCACACAATGTATCGTTCCTTCGTCTCTTGTATTCCGGCTTGGTCATCTTCTCTGCACTCTCATCTCGTCTTTTAGCGTCTCGTTTTTTACTCTTTTAAGGTAAAATATTCGTTCTTCTGTCCAGTCTTTCGACACCCTTTGAGCATTTATCTCAAGCATCGTTTTCTCAGTGTGAAAACAATAAAGTAACGTATTTAATAAAGCCTCAGCTGTTTGCATTGTGTTGTCCGAGTTCGTAGAACCACACGGTGTTCACTCCATCCTCGATCACCTTCGCGGGCTGGAGGTTGGGCAGGGGGAAGCGGCAGGCGATGATCTGGGCGTTGTGGGGACACTCGGCTATCAGCTTGTGCTCCAGGTCCTGCATCATTTGCTCCACACCAAAGATAACCACGTAGTTGTAGTCCTTGATGTTGAACTTCCACAGATCGCGCTTGAAGAAGCTGGTCTGCTTGGAGACCCCGCTACGCAGGGCAGCCAGGCGGGAGTAGTAGACGAGCCAACGATTCAGCTCCACGCCGTCGGTCTTCAGAGCCTTGTTGTGCTGGGCTGCCGCTAGAGAGGATTACATAAGTGAATACTTGTGTTTCAAGCTGATTTCCAAGGGCCTGGCTTACCCACCACGATGCGGCCGTCCCCGGAGCCGATGTCCAGCAGCTTGCCGGCCTTATCTTTGGGCAAAAAGCTGAGAACATTTTGGATTTGTTCTGTGGTGGCGGGCACGTAGGGCAAGCAAATGCGCCGGAATGCGGGGGCCACAAACGAGGCGCAGACTATGGAGAGGCCGATGCCAATGCCGCCGGTGGCTGCTATGAGGACCTTTCCCCCTGTTGACATGCCAGCTTTCGGGGGTTTGGAGGAAGTTTTCGTGGCATTTTCATTCAAATTCAGGATCTCCATTCCAATTGGAAAACGCAGACCATTGGCGCGGCAGTGTGGCTGTAGGTCACTCAACAGGAAAACCACTGCGGCACATTCTGGTCACTCTGATTCTTCGTTTGTTCCTCTTTGGGTTCTTTCTTACAAACTCAAGCTACCTGTCTGGTAAACATGTCGAATGTGGGAAAGATTCGTCTGAGAAACTTGGCGGAGCTGCAGTCCACAAGTGAAACAAACATAGTTGTGGATTGCAGGGCACTTGCTGGGTCGATCGTTGATGCCACGCCGGAGAAGAAAAGCGCGGGAACGGGACGAGCGGCAACAACAACGCGGAAGGAAAGAAAGAAGGATGTGCCACATGGTGAAATCATAGCGAGCACCACTGTGAAGCGTTCGTCGAAGAATACGCCTCTGCCGGGTCAGATGCGGATCGATTCTTTCTTCAAGAGTGCCGCCAAGACCTACAAGGTCGAGGGGATGCCAAAATCGTCCGCCAAGGCAGAGAATCCGACGCTCTCCAAGCGGAAGGGACCGAAAAGCGGAAGAGGCCGCAAGCGCCTCTTCAGTGAGTCCGCCACCACCTCCTCCTCCTCCTCCTTCTATTCCTCGGGGGAGCAGAAGCCGGTGGAGAAACGGGTGCTCCCGGATCGCATGGCAAAGGGCAAGGAGAACCTCGCCGAGGTGGATGTTGTGGATCTCTGCTCCGAAGACGATGAAATGACGATCAAAGAGGTCTCCCTGGAAGACGAAACCCCGAAACGGGTTCAAGCCACAGTGGAAAGCAACCCAGTCAAGACAAGCGGAGCCGCCAAAGCAGAAACTCCTGCCTCTGTATCGATGCTTGCAAAAGAAAGTCCTATTGGCAGCCGTTATGCAAAGATAAAGCGCTGTGTAAATGCAAAAAAACCAGTGAAGACAACTGCAAAGCCTAAGGCTAAATCTCAGAAAGCTAAAGAGATTACCTTACAGGAAAAGCCTTCTGAAGCAGCCTTACAGAGCCCTGAAAGCGCTCAAACAAAAGTGGAAGCCAACTCAGTGAGAACCAGAAGTGCGGCCTGCGAAAAAGGAACACCTACGGCCACACCTATGGTTACTATTCCAAAAGAGAGTCCGATAGGCAACCGATCCATAAAGGAGCCCGCAGAAGATGCCTTACAAAGCCAAAAAAAGGCTAAAGCTCCAGCGAGGGGCAGACCACTTCTTAAAAGATCTGCCAAGTCAAAGCCAGAATCACCTCCGCCCAAAACGGTAGTCATTGCTCCAAAAGAGAGTCCGATAAGCGACCGATCCACAAAGAAGCCTTTAAAAATTGCCTTACTTACTCCCCAAGAGATAGTAGAAACCTCAAAACGTGCAGCAATGCCAATACCCTCGAACAACAGGTTGACAGTGAACAAGGTTTTCTTGGAAAAGATGCTACGCACTGATGAATGGGTTCAAGAGGTGGTGGACAGCCTGAAGGGGACAGGAAATACAACCGCAGGAGATTTTCCTTCTCCCAGGAATCGTTACATCGTGGCATCTCCAAGTTCATCGAAGACGGCAAGTGAAGTGAGTTCCCCGTCATCCATAAGCTGCGTCTCTAGCAACAATCCCTCGCCTGCAAAGACCGGACGAAAGCCACGAAAGCACAAACCATGCCCCCCCTACAAAGTTGTCGAGGGGACCAGTTTCTGCGTCGATGGCTTTCAGTTCGGGTACATCCCCGGAGTGACCCACTACTTCCTCACCCACTACCATGCGGATCACTACATAGGGCTCACCAAGAATTTCTCCTATCCGCTGTACATGAGCCCCATAACGGCGCGAATGGTGCGATTATTTAAAGGAATCGATGATGTTTTTATCAGGGAGATTGACGTGGATCAGACGATAAGGGTGGACGATGTGGAAGTGACTGCCATTGAAGCCAATCAGTGAGTATTATCACTAAATCTTAATGCGTAAAACGATTATATATAGTATGTGTGTATTATGCCCTTTAGTTGCCCTGGTGCCGTCATGTTCTATTTCAAGCTGAGCTCCGGCGAACACATCCTGCACACTGGGGACTTTCGGGCCTGTGCCGAAATGGAGTCGCTGCCCATCTTTTGGAACCACGCCAACATCGATCTGCTGTACCTGGACACAACGTACTTGGACAAGAACTACGATTTCTGTCATCAGAGCGAGACTGTGGACAGGGTCTTGCAGTTGGTACACGATTTCAAGGCGCGACATCGGTTCAAGAGCATCCTCATTGTGTGCGGCTCCTACGTGATCGGCAAGGAGAAGATCTGGATGGCTATTGCCGAGGAATTCGGACTGAGGGTCTGGACGGAGGCCACCCGCAGCACGGCCATCAGCTGCATGGGCAGGATGGATATGGAGTACATACTGACAGATGATCCAAGCGCAGCCGACTTGCATGTCATCCCCATGCTAAAAGTTAACTATCCGGTAAGATATTCTCAAGTGTTACATTTTTAGAGGCATACCTTAACGTTTTCCGTTTGCAGGGCTTGGTGGAATACTTCAGGCAGTATGAAGACAAGTACGACATGGTGCTGGGGATCAGGCCAAGTGGCTGGGAGAAGAAGAACAAGCCTTCGTATGGAAAGAAGATCAGCATAATCGGTCTCGAGTACTCGGAGCACTCCAGCTACAAGGAACTAGAGCGCTTCGTGCGCTTCCTGAAGCCAAAGCGAGTCATCAGCACTGTTCCAGCAGGTCGTGATCTCGCAGTCACCAAAGAAGTACCCAAAAATTGGTACCAGTACTCAGGACCTGCGTGCATGTTAAGCACAGGATATCAGCCGTCTATTTCCACATTCCTGAGCAACAACAAAGTCGTGGTTCCCCAAAAAAAACCGGAGAATAACATGAGTTTGAGTCCAATGAAAAAAGAATGTTTTGGGTATGATGAGGAAGATCGTAAAACGATAGTTCCGCTGGATTTTGAGACCAGTCGGTCCAGCAATCCCCTAAATCAAGACGCGGTAATAGTGATTCCTTCCGAAAGCCCAAACACAGAAGCTATCTGTTCGGAAATTAAAAAGGAAGGCGAAGATTCCCGCAGTAGAAAGACCAGTGCAGCAGAAGTCGCCAGGAGATTAACCTCTGATGCCTCCGACGATTGGCTCTCGTGCACATAGCAGTACCGTCTGTGATTTTTCATAACAATCAAATACATTGTAAGGTTTCTGTTTAAAGAAAATTCTTCAAATCGTCTGTGTTTGTACATCCTTTCTATTGATTCATGTAAATACAAAGGTTTTGATATATTCTCACACTTGTATATATTAGATATATGTATTTATAACTTCATATATGGGCTGCCTTACACGTAATTACTCCTTAAAGTCAACTAACTAGTTCGGTGTGCCGTATGCTTCGTACATGCTA
Organism: Drosophila ironensis; assembly: GCA_021223825.1. Classification (NCBI taxonomy): domain Eukaryota; kingdom Metazoa; phylum Arthropoda; class Insecta; order Diptera; family Drosophilidae; genus Drosophila; species Drosophila ironensis. Next base: position 3,437,303 of record JAJJHQ010001034.1, read on the forward strand.
CAATAAATTAAATTAGTGTATACGAGGAAACAACTAAATGGATGTGTTAATGCCAGTAACAACAACCTTCTCCCCCGATGCATAAGGTTAACTAATTCAATAATTCTCCATATGATAGCGAATGTAAATGAGTTTTGATTTTCACTGATATGTTTGATGTACAAAGAAGCGCGAACTTCCTTCGATTTTACTGGCCCGTACATGCAAAGTTCAGGATTTAATCTTATTTATGCACAAATAATTGACTATACAAACAATTGACGAAACAAAGGATACTCCCTAATATACATAACCATGGAAAAGTTAGGCAAAAACCATAAAACACATGCTTAGTGTAATTAAGTCATTGCGCATGACGTTTCCGCAAAAAGTAACTAACAGATTCAACAAAATATAATTCACGGGTTTGCTCGCCGGTTGCAATTGGAGTGACAAAATAGACAACAATGAAGCGCATGGACACAATGAAGAGACGACGCCTGGCTAGGCTGCCGATTTGGTTTTTGGTGGGGTTAGCGGGCAGCTCCTCTACACAGGTCCAATTAGCTGAAAAAGCGAATTTTATTTATTTATATTACATCCCCTGCGGACTATGACCAACAACTTACCACCAAGAGAAAAAGGGACTCTTATTCTGGAAGCGCTGCGTAAATGAGAAGAACCTATTTCCGCTAGACCTAAGAAAGCACAGATTACTCGATTAATAATCAGCACAATCACTTGGATCGAAGACATTCACTTACCGCTCAACAATCACGGCCGGCATCTGGACCAGTTGAACCGGGGACTTGCCATCTCGCAACGCTTGGGTTAGGTTGAGAATCTGGCCGCGCATCACAGACATCTGTCGCTCGAACAGGCGCTTGTCGAAGCCACGATCCTGCTGAAACAGATACAACAGTTCGGTGCAGATCTCCTCCACGAAGTTCATGTCCGACAGCTGCGGCAGCACATGCCTCTTGATCTCCTCGCTGAAAGGTATTTTCGCCTGCGGAAGCCAGGCCCAGTGATAGGGATACGCACGCCACGAGTCCGGATGTTTGAAGGGAAACGCCAAGCCATTATCGATGGCCGCTATCCGGATGAAGGCTGAATTAATAACGTCCCAAGAGGGGTCTAATTTTATGGGTGGAGGGGTATCCTCTTCGCTGCTGGTCAAGCTGCTGCTATCTAGGGTCCGTCTTGGATTTTTAGTCTGGATCTTCTTGTTGAAAGTCGTAGGTTTTGATGGTTCCGAAGGTTGGGCAACAGGTGTATTCTCCGGATGTGCCATAAGTGGCGGGTTTTTCTTTGGATGCAGCAAGTCGCCTATCCTCTTTCCCCCGGTGCCACACACCTGACCAGCCATCTTGGGGGCCACATACTTGATAAGCCAGTTGTCGTTGCCCCGGTCCGTGTTGCGAATGATGTAGTCCAGGACGACGAGGCGTTCAAACTGCATCTGGAAGGCCTTGGCAATGGACTCCGGCAGTGGATCGCTTTCGAAACGGCGCAGCCAGTAATCCGCATCCTTGTAGCCTTCTACGAACGTCTGAAAGGAGCCGGTCTGCAGAGTTTCAAGACATTTGGGTTAGTCCATAAAGAATGCATATGCCGAGGCGAACGCTTTACCTTCAGCGGCAAGCTCATCCGATTGAAGTGGGCCGAGGGATAGTGCTCCTTTATGCGCTTCTTCAGCTTGGCCTTTTGGCGATCAATGCGGGCGTAGTTGAAACTCTCGGCCACTAGTCGCACCACCCGCGTCTTTGGCACCACGTCCAGATTCAGTTTGCGGTCCACCAGGCTAGCTCCAGCTTCCGACAGATACCTGCAATTGCATTTGCAAATTAATTGTATTCCTATAAAGAATATCCATATCTAGCGCAGGAATATTACCCTTGATTGGGGATCAAACAGGCGCGACCAAAGCAACAAGGACAGCACAGCTTGTGCATCCACTTGGTCCACTTCGGATTCAGTCTGCCATAGGGCTCCTCATCCTTGGGCTTGAACACCGCCAAGCAATGCTGAAAGCGATACAAGCTGTTAGTTCTTTGGTTCTACTTCAAGACAGCGGTTAAAATTTAGGATTGAACTGTTTCAGGAACAAACCAAAAGCCCTACAAATGTATCTTCAATGTACGACTTCCCCGATTGCCTGAATTTTTGCGTTTTATATATGCGGGGATGAGTAAGCAAGAAAATTAAGGAAGTATATGGGCCACAGCTTGCCGCCCATAACTCCTACTTGGCCGCAAAGCAGGTAACATGTCTGCGTAAGTTAGCTCTACTCACATTAGAGGTATCCTTGACGAAATAGGAACCACTGCTACCCTGATAAATACGCTCGGGGAGCACACCCTGGTCGATGGCTCCCTCCGCCTTGGCCACAATCTCTGAGAAGAGCGGATCATCTGCAATAATACAAAAAACAACATGTTATTTAAGATTCTACTTAAGATTCCAACTTAAGAGCTACGAATTACTGATATAGTTCGTGCGAAGGAAAAAAATTGGCATGCCTCTGGCAATGGCTCAAGACAGACTGTGATTCTCGTTGAATTCAACCTTTCGCTTTGAAATGACCAACATTCTCAATTATTTATTAATAACCCAAGTGAGTGTCTGTAATGAGTCGTCATTGGCGTGCCAGCTGTCGGGTAAAAATAAACGGAGGAGTAAATGGTAGGGTTATACCTCAGCTGTCGACTTGCCAGTTTAATTTCTTGGTTTAAGTGGAATTTAATTTAAACTAAGATGTAGCAACCTTGCGTGCAGAGTAGAAGTAGAAATATACGAAGAAATAAAGGATTACAAATCGACTTTAAAGCCAAGTAAGTTTTTGGAGGAATACAAGAAAAGCGAGCGAAAAATGAGTCTTTCTTCAACTTACAATAATATGAAGATATAACTAAGGGATATAAGGGTATGGGCAAGGAAAGTATACTCCAATGAAACCTGATATAACACGGAGTAAAGGACGAAGCCTTGATATTTCCCCGCACAACATTTCTTTCCAAAGAAAGGCTATGAAAAGAGCTTCCCAAGTGGAGTACCTATGAAGTCAAAGTTGTCGTTGAACTCCCCCTGGGAGTCCTGACAAATGGTGAACACCTGCTGCACGACGTTATCGCGACTGCTGCTCGAGAGACGCGACATGGGAACGCAACGAATCGAGACTGGCGCGAGCANAGAGTAGAAGTAGAAATATACGAAGAAATAAAGGATTACAAATCGGAGACTTTAAAGCCAAGTAATTTGTTGCAGAAGTACAAGAAAAGCGGGCGAAAAAATGATCTTGCTTCAATGATATGAAGATATAACTAAGGGATATAAGGGTATGTACAAGGGAATCCTTGAATCTTGCTTCAATGATATGAAGATATTACTAAGGGATATAAGGGTATGGGCCACCTGATATAACACGGAGTAAAGGACGAAGCCTTGATATTTCCCCGCACAACATTTCTTTCCAAAGAAAGGCTATGAAAAGAGCTTGCCAAGTCGAGTACCTATGAAGTCAAAGTTGTCGTTGAACTCCCCCTGGGAGTCCTGACAAATGGTGAACACCTGCTGCACGAAGTTATCGCGACTGCTGCTCGAGAGACGCGACATGGGAACGCAACGAATCGAGACTGGCGCGAGCAGCAGTAGCAGCAGCGGCAGCAGCAGTCAAGACCTCTTGGAGGGGGTCTTGCTGATAAAGCAGAAGCAGGTCGAAATTAGCATAGCCAAAGCGTTTCGATAAGGGCCACTCACAGAGGTTCTTCAGGGGACAGTTGGCGCACTGACAGCGGGGACGCACTATTTTGAGGGTGACCGTGTCCTTGGAGTCGCGCGCCATCGACGGCGAATTGAGGAGCAGCGGCGGCTCATCGGAGTCCGACTCGAGGAAGTCCTTCTCTGCCACCTGGCACTTGCCCTCGCAGCAATAGCAGGCGTACGGCATGCACTCGGACACCACCGAGCACCGGCTCTCATCGGTGAAGTCGCGTTGCAGCTCCGACATGTTGCAGCTCGACGGCAGTTCGCTGTCGGTCGGGATGAATCCCTTGCCTGCTGCAACCTTGGACGAGCTTGGGACAGACAGGTGCTCTTCTAAAGTCGATGGGGCCATCGCTGCGTCGCTATGTCCAGTCGGCAACGGATCCGAGCAGCATATGTCCCATTTTTATGCACACGCAATTTACTTTGCTTGGAATTTCGAGGACCGCGAGTTGGATGCGATGCGTTTGCACCAACATACAATACACATACAAAAATTTATAATTCTTTGTTGACAATCGAAATGGGGGAGTTAACAAAAATATACTATTTTGAAGAGTGCAGCAAAGATAATGTGGTTAAACATCAGGGGTTAGAAGCGGACGAGCATTGTATTTACTTACAACTCGCGCCATTCGAATGCGTATGTCACGCTTATCTGAACGAGTAGTAAAATGGGACAACTACTTGGTGCTGGGTCGAATGGGGAGTACCCCTGGGTCAGGGCCTCGCTAACTAATATCGCATACCGCACCAAGCTTATTAATTGAAGCACAAAGAAAATGGGATGACGAGGGATTACTCATCGCATGATGAAATGCAATTTAAGTGACTCAGCTAAGCCTGAATGGACCTTGGTTTTGAACAAACTATTGTAGTTATTTAAGAAGTTCTTTAACTCAAAAAGAGTGTGCACGAAAGTTCCACTTGGCTGAAAGTAAGCCAAAAACAAACCCGAAATCAGTGCTTAACCGGATAAGCTCTGGGTCAACAAAAGATACACAAGAAAACGGAGTCTGTTCTTCTCCCGCTCAGGCTACTCTCTGTTAAAAATCCCGCCCCAAAGAACTATGAGGTTGCCACAGAATTCCCCTTTGGTTGTGTTCAGATGTCTGGAATTAAGAATTGATAAGGCCTCGCGAAAGGGGTTTTGCCACTCCAGAAGCCAAAGACGGAGTCACCCAATCAAGTTTGAATGCAGAAATGAAGCCCTACAGTGGGCCACTTGTACGACTTCGGTGTGGGGACCCCTTCCCCCGGCACACTCACCTCCAAATGTGTTCGAGGCGGGAGCCACGTGATCGTGGCCGCGTCCCAGGCCACCGAGCAGATCGCTGATGCGACTGCTGTGGCTGGTACCGCCGAGAAGCGGCTGCGACTCCCGGTTGTCGCTGCCCGCGTCCGTGGACATGCCCTCAAAGTCGATTTCTGGCACCAAACAGATGTCGTCGGCCTCGTCGTGGGCCGTGTGACGGGTGTGCGTTGTGGCGGCTTTCAGCGGGGAGGAGGTGCTTGCCGACGATGTGCTTGCCTTAACGTTCGCTATGTGACTAACCACCTGTGGCTGCTGGCTATGGCTTTTCTTCAGCAGGCCATCCTCCTCGCCCTCGCCCTCGCCGTCCTCGTCGTCGCCATCGTCGGCGTTTGTGGCCTCGTCGTGCAGGATTACCAATCGATCTAGGGGCGGAGACTGGTGGGGGGCATCGCCTCCGGCCTCGCTGCCCTGCCCCAGGCCATTGGTCTTTCGCTGGTGCACCTCCGCGGCTATTTCCCGCTCCTCCTCATCCTCCTCGTCGTCGTCGTCGTCCTCCATGGACAGCAGCAGGGGCTGGCGCTCCTTGCGGCCCCGCCTCTTCTGCCTGCGCTTGCCCAGACCGATGGTGTTGATCTGAAAGAGATTCCACTGTAAATCCACTCTCAATCGCCGTTTCGGATCCCGGACTCACCTCCACTTTGGTGGTCAGCTGGTTGGCGGCGGAGTCGAAGCCGTTGACGAGCGGCTGGGCAGGTTGCTCCTTGACAAAGTCCCCGATCAGGTCCACCTCGTCCTCGAGCTGCAGCAGCGGGGGATCCGGATCGGGATCGGGGTGATCCTGGTCCCGGGCACTGCTCATGGCTCCGCGGGCACGTGTGGGTGTGTGGGCCTTGTTTCGGGGTGTGGTGTGCGGGGCCCTCCTCGCCTCTGCTTCCGCCTCTGTTTCCCCGTCTGCTTTGCTTCTCCTTCGTCACTTTTCGGGCGTCGCTTTTGCTGTTATCTGTTATCTGCGCTCGCCTTTGTTCCGCCGCCCGCTCGCATATTTTTACGTGTTTTTGACAATACAATTCGATTCGGTGCTGCAATGCGATATATTACTTGTTAATTGTATTAATTTTCCCTCTGTTTTGTTATTCACATGGCAATTATTGATTTTTGATTTTGACTCCCTTGCCCCCGCCTTCGTTTAACTACTTTCGGGTCTCTTGAAACTGCAAGCGGCGCAGCAAGAGCTGCTCCCTGCTTGCAGTGGAACACTCACCGTGCAATCCGCAAAACTGAAAATCAAATTACGCGTCCGAATTTGATTTTCGCCCAGAACACGACGATGCGAAAAATTGACTTGGCGTACGAACAGCTGACGCACAGAACCCGCGCCCTGTCCACTCGCCGATTCCTTGCTCGCTGGCAAGTGGGCAGCGCCCCTTTAACCCATTGCGGGACTGTCACTAAAGCTTGTATTTTTTTTTTCTAGGCAATAGATGCTCAATCCATTGGATTTTTCTATCTTCAAAGTCACAGTTCTTCTTATTTTAATATCTTTAAGCATATAATAGGGGATAAATTTAAGTTGAGCCAAGCTAATACGGCGGTGTACAAAAATTAGATTCAAATTAATTTTAGGGACTGAGAAGTTGCAAATTAAAGCCTATTGTCCGTATAAATGACAGTGTCTTTAAAGATATACTCCGACTCCCACAAGGTGTATTATCTACAATATTGGATATTGATTGAGGCGCAGGTAGATACTTGTCCATATTACTATGATTGATAGATACATTGCTATCTAGAGGTTTATTTTGCCAAAATCTTTAATTGGCAAACAAGTTAAAGGTTTCAACCAGTTACAGGCTTAAAAGCTTGAAAAAAACTTAAATATTTAAATGCTAATAAACATTTTCTTACTGCATAAGCACAACACTTATGTAGTAATTCAAAAGTCACCATATAAAGGCTAAGAGGAGAATTTTAAGCACTCTTAGCGTAAATACTCGTTGATGGTTTCTACTTTATTCTTAACGCGGTAACTGGGCTGTGTGGCTTCTACGACTTCTGCAGCAGAGGACTCCTTCGGAGCTTGGCGATCCAGGCCAGAACCTCACCCAGCTCCCTCTGAATGTTGGTGCTCTCAACCACCAGTTCGACGCAGTCCTTGAACTTTGTCACTGCATTCCGCAGGCTCATGGGCGGCAGAACTCTGTGTGTGCATAGGAAATAGTACAATCAACGCAAGCCAACCAATGTTATACTCACGAAAACCAGTGCAGGGGCTCCACAAAGCCCTGGGCCTTGTCCACCGCCTGCCTTTCCACGCTGACGCCGCTCCCGTCCGCAGAGCTCACCACCCTGGCCAGGGCATTGAACTCGGCACTGTTCTCGGTGGGAATCTGGGCGCTGGAGACGGAGCCAGTGCCTCCGTGCTGGAATCTGGTGCGGGCCAGGAGGATGGCTCCACCGGCATTGGCCCGTTCCAGGTTTACGCGGCACTGGGTGTGCGCCTCGATCAGGTGGAACATGTCCAGGTACAGGGCGTCCAGCAGCCGACCCGCCTCCTCCTTTTCGCGCTTTCCCTGGGTCATTTTCAGTAATTATTTGTTTATCTCTGCGAGTGACAAAACAATTTTTTTCCAATCATATGACTGCGTCGATAGGTCAGCAGCTGGTGTTATCGAACCAGCGGCTGCGATAGTACCATCGCCGAGAACATCTGCAAACAGCCGAGCGGGAGAGAGCCAAACAGGAATTTTCGTAAAATGTAGTATTTTGTCGCGTGGCCGCGTTTAACAACAATTGTTTGTTGCCGCCACAGGCATGCCTTATTAACAGGCAGACGTGCCAGGCCTTTGCGCTGCCCACAACACTCTTGTCAGCCGCCTAACCAAATCGGTAAACAGCTGTTGTTGTTACATTGCATGGGTTGTTTTTCATTTTTTTTTTTCGGGGCTTAACGATGCTCGTCAGATTAGTGAAAGTTTATAAAAGCCCTAGCAATTAGCAGTCAGCAGCCAGTTGGAGCAGCAGTAGTTGACAGATCGCTGGTAGTAGAGTTGACACACGCTGCTAGTGCAAACATCAAATAAATCCAAAGTCAAAGTGCTAGTCAAAATATCCGCGCGCGAAAATCGGACGATAATGCCTGAAGATCAAAGCCATACGCAGGAGTTGCGTAGCCGCCATCGCAAGCCAAGCGGGAACGAGGAGCAGGTGCGCCAGATCCAGTCGGGCATTTGATAATTTACGATCACTCCCCACGTACCATTACCATTACGTCCGTGTGCGATGTAGTATGTGCCGAAGCACTTACCTCGGCCATACGTAATCGCACTCCTCGTCGCATTTGATGACAAACATTGACGCTGGGCGCGGTGGAGTGTGTGCGCATTATCGCGGAAATCTGAGGGTCTTTCGACAATTCACACATCTCTGCCATGCCAGTGATTAGCGGACAAACGCCCTTTGTCACATTGAATACCAAATGGGTTTGGGTTCTTTGAATAATTGCTTTTATATTGACGCCAATAGCACGCACAACTTTTCCATTGATAAAGATATCGGCACACCGTAATCTTATCCAGCCGATGCTGTTAAATCAGAAACTCTATCGCCTCGCCTTTGCACCTTTAGATAAACATTCACAGGGGCGATCTCACCAGCATTCCTTCAAAATTTTTTGATTTTTGTGTTCATTTTGAATGCCGCATTCTCGTGAGGTAGGTTGCAACTCCCCTTATCTCTGACCCCTCCAATCCCGCAGCTAGGTAGGTGACTCACAATCCCGGAAGAATTAGCGCTCGAGATAGGCGATATCTTTGCAATCTGACGCGAGTTGGTCAGCTTTTATGTTTTCCCCACGCTTCATGCAACGCTTAATGACTCGGCTGTTTGCTTATCACTTTAATTATTCAGGCGACAAGTACCTCGCATTGCCAGACAAGCGACAACACCCCGGGGACCAGCGTAATGGAGGACTCTAACGAGGGCCAGCAGTCGGTGGCTTGCAGACGCACCCTGGTCGAGAGTTCCGCCGAAGACATTGGACGCGGAGGCAGCGAAATGTGGCACAACGAGCTTTCCTTGAACTCCGAGAGCAGCTCCGCGCAGCCCGAAAAGCGCAAGGAGAAGAATCCTAAAACAGTTGTCACCGCCCAACGACTCAGTGATATTTTGGACGTGATTCTTCGGGTTGTCCTCGTCCTGTGCTTCTTGTGAGTTATTTTTATCGAAGAAACCAGTTTTTTGGGTATTAACCCGTGAATCATTCATGCAGTAAGATGGAAACAATGTCACCGTTCAAGAGGGAAATCCACCAAGAGGAACTCTGGCTTTACAAGAATCCCCCGCGGCCCGACATTGTCAAGGGCGGGGAGCTGCTGTTCTGGGTGATCGTGGGCCCGTTCGTGGTGACCCTCCTCTCCTTCGCCTACACCAGAGACAGGCGGGACTTCCGTGCCGCCAATTGGGCCTGGACACTGGGCCTTTGCATGAACGGCATCCCCACCAGCTTGCTGAAGATAACCGTCGGTCGGCCCAGGCCGGACTACTTCTATCGCTGCTTCCCCGACGGCGTGGTGGTGCTGAATAACCACACGGAAATCACCTGGGACGCTTCCATCCTCGACTTCAACTGCACCGGCAATCCGCACGACATAATCGAGGGCCGCAAGAGCTTCCCCAGCGGTCACTCCTCCTGTAAGTGCCTGCTGGGTTCGCCCGCCAATTCGTCGATAACACTGTTGGTTGTTTTCTGTTCCAGTTGCCTTTGCCAGCTTCGGTTTCATAGCGTATTATGTGGGCGCCAAGCTGCACGCCTTCGATGCCCGCGGGCGGGGCCACACCTGGCGGCTTTGCATTGCCGTGGTGCCCCTGGTCATTGCCTTGCTGGTGGCCGTGAGCCGCACCTGCGACTACCACCACCATTGGCAGGACGTGAGCTTCGGCGGACTGCTGGGCCTGTTTGCCGGATACATAAGCTACAGGCAGTACTTCCCCTCGATTTTTGGAACGGACGCCGGCAAGCCGTTCTACCGTTGGCCCCGAAACAAGGAGAAGCAGTACCAGGAGCTGTCGCAGGACGAGCTGGACGAGGGAGCGGGCAACGGGGACTGCGAGATACGGAAACCGCTGCTCGAAAAGAAGCTTTCCTCATGGAACTAGACGCTTTACGTGTTACGTAGTCAATTAACGCTTTTCACTTAAGCTCCTCTTAACTTATCGCCGTCGAAGCTGTATTTTTACTTTCTAACAAATCCTTAATCAGATCGTTGAAGCAGCTGTGCTGCGCCGTAGGGTTAGCCATTTGCGGGCGGGGTTTAGTCAGTAGTCGCTCTCCAATAAATTACGCGCCAAGTCATTGCTAAAAGTAATTTTATTGCTCATCTTTGGCAGCAAGTTCCAAAGCAAATTTGCTACATCAAAGTGACCGAAACTAGCCTAAAGTCGGTTGGATGAACGGCTCCAACGGCCGTTCAGTTCATTGAGTTGAACGCTTGCAGTAGCACCTGCTTTTCGCGCTCCTTCTTCTTGACCACGTCCAGGCTCCTTTGCCGCCAGGTGCTCTTGCGCAGCTTGATGGGCCGACTGCCCACGTACCGTCCGTCCATCTCCTTCATGGCCCTGATGAAGTCCGCCGGCTCGCGGAAGCTCACGAATCCGAAGCCCTTGCTCTTGCCCGTCCGCTTGTCGCGCACCACTCGCGCCCGCTGGAAGGAGGGGAACTTGTTGAAGGTGCGCGTGAGCACCTCGTCGTTGACATCGTTGCCGAGATCGCCGCAGAAGATGCGGAAGTCATCGTCCGGCCAGTCGGCCAGCGAGGAGTCCTCCCAGACACTGCCGCCCGCTATCCGCACCGTCTTGCGGTCCTTCTTCTTGCGTTCGGTGACCTGGAAGGACTGCAGGGCCGAGGAGGCGCGCGCCGCCTTGATGGCCTCCTCGGCGATGGGATTGGGGCCGGACTTTTCCGCCTTGAGCTTCTTCAGCTTCTGCGTGACGTCGAACTGCACGGCATTGATGTCGATCGAGGGGGCGGCGGCCACGGTGGGCACGTGCACCGACTGCCGGCACTGGTAGAGCTTGGGGGCGCTGCTCAGGACCACGGGAGTGGCCACCAGAGGCTTGGCGGGTGCGGAGCTCGCACCCGAGCCCGTCGGCACGAACGTGGACATGAAGGTGGGCGGCGGCGGGATCGGGGGCGGTGGCACGCTCAGCCGGGAGCCGCCGCTTCCATTGCCAGGATGCTGCTGCAGCTTCTGCTGCACGTTGTTGTACGTATTGGCGGCGATGATCGGCCGCACCTGGTTGGGCACGAAGAGGTTGCGGGCCGGGGGCTTGGAGATCTCCGCCTCGAAGCGGGACAGCTCGTCCTCGATGTTGCGGCGTTTTGTGCCCATCGAAGGTTTTTGTTAGGGGTTTACGGGTTACTCGGGAATCAAACAAATTTTCACAAAAGATGCTCAGCTGTTGGCTAGAGATGTGCGACTCAGACGATAGTCCAGAGCCGATAGTATCGAAGCCTACAACATTTCGAACGTTATAACTTGATTTGTAAATAACTTTTTGAATCTTCCTTATTTAAAACTATTTTATACCTGCGGTTTTGTGCTTTAGTTGCTTTTTAAACTGCAAACAAACCGCCTGAGTTAGTTTGAAAATTATAAACTATTAAAATTATAAACGTCAGTAACATTAAATTTCTAGCTAAGTTGCTATTGTCAAAATCTTTTATATGCTGGTGACCTTTGCTCTTTGCATTCGGAGATACAGTCTTTTATAGATTTTTATACACTGTTACCCTTGTTTTCTGTCAATAATTGTTTAGATCTTTCATATTTAAGGAGCTTCCATTTAGTTTCCCTCAACAGCAAGTGACAGACAATGTTCAAAGTAGTTTGAAAATTATATTTAATTGAAACTAAAAGCAAAATATTCATTATTGATTTACGAACTTTGTAACTGAATTGCCGTTGTGAAAAAAAGTTTTCTAACTTAAACCTGCTGTGTTGTGTTGTTGCGCTGAACGCAGGCCACAAAACCACTAAATCTGCTGGATGTTGGTTACTTCGCTGTGTGAACTTAGAGCTATAGGCTTTTGTAGACCTTCCCGCTGCGCAGCACATGGACCGGCCATGGCCCGTCCCTGTGTCCCGCCGTTGCATGCTGGCCCGAAACTGTGTAGATAAGAGTTAATCGATTTCCGTATTGCCACAGTCAAGGCCATGGCTCCCAATCGGCTATCCAGGCGCCTACGAAACAATGCAGCTGCTCTTCTCCTGCGGGTTGCCGTTCTCGTTCTCGATCAGGATCAGTAGCTGGTGGAATATGTCCCCCACAGACTGTGGACACAAACGCTTTATCGATTTGTTTGCACCCGAAAAATCATTGTGGACTTGCCTCGTTTTGTTTGGCTGATGTTTCCAGGAATGCTGCTCGCCAGGACTCGGCCAGCTTCTTGCCCTCCTCCGTGGATACGGTTCGTTCCTGGTGCAAGTCCGTCTTGTTGCCCACCAGCACCACAGGTACACTGCACAAAACGGGGTTGAATACAGGCTGCAATGCAGGGGAACCCCGTCAAGCACTCACTATTTCTTGCCCATCACATCCAACAGTTTCTCGTAGATGATTTTGATCACTTCGAAGGACTTCTGGCTGGTTATCGAGTACACCAGGACGTAGCCGTGGAAGTCCATGCTGTACTGCACCGGGAATATGCTGTACTCGTCCTGGCCGGCCGTGTCAATTAGCTTTACGCTGTAGTCTTGTGAGTTGACCCGCGTGACCTTCGTGAATGCTGAAAAAGAGGAGGGGACAACTATCAGCCTTCCTTCCTGCCGAGTGGCATCCACATGACCACCAAAGTGGGGCATATTTTCGCTTGTATTTCGCCGAATCGCGCTCACTTACTATTCTCAATGGTGGGATCGTAGGAGTCGACAAACTGTCCTTCAACAAATTGTATGCTCAGCGATGATTTGCCTGCAGGTGAAGCGCAATTATTAATGTGATGCCGTCAGCTTGGCTTTTATTTTTGTTGTTGCTGTTGCTGCTGCTGCGGCTGCCGCTGCTGCTGCTGCTGTTGCTCAAATACTACGCAATTACAGCGGGCCAGCAGCAACAACAAAGACATTTTGGGGGGGGAAAGGTAAGAACTATCAGAGTTTGGCCTAACAAAACTCACCTACGGATCGGTAGCCCATCATGGCAATGTTGCGCTCTTTTGGTGGCATGTTCGGGTAGTCTTAGGGCCTTGGGGCAATTTAAATACAAATACTAAACTATTGCTTTGGGGGCTTTTTCCACACACTCTTTATTGTTGTCGCCCGTTTGACTTTGGGTGTGTGCCTGTTGTTGCCTCGTAATGCGGTTTAGTGGGCGTGAATATTGCTTGTTAGTGGACCTTGCTTGCTCCGGATACTTGTTGCTATCACAGCTGATGGCTTTCCCAGTGAATTTTAATACAATTATTATGTATTAGATCGTCGGAAACAGCGGATTCTCGAGAATAGCGATGGAAGATGTATCCAAACCCACACCGATGTTCGATAGGCCACCACCGATTGCAGCTCTGCAAACGCTTTTGCTGTTAGCGGCTCTGTTGTGTTTTTCGAATTTAGGGCTCCCAGAAAACGTCCAAACGACGGTTTCTTTGGAAACTATTTAGATAAAGACAACTGTATTTATTTTACGCTCATACGCTTACAGATCTGCAAGAACTGTTGCTGTTATCGGTTCTTTTGAACATTTCCAATAATTCGAATTTTGATAGTCCAGAAATTTTAAAACGGTGGTTACTTGCGTTTTCTTCTCTAGTTGGGTTTAAACGTTATTTTGGAAAGGGTAGTTTAAACTAAATTAACAGAATAAACATTTAAAATCAGCCATTGAAGTTTAACAAAAAGTTAACACTACAAATCATCACAACCGTTTTACTTACAGCAATAAAAGTTTCATTATAATGCAGTTCTCTAGAGACTTATCCATTATTATTATTTGTTTTTTAAATCTTTATATTGGTATGAGTAAATTAAAATTACAACTAACAACTAAGTCATTGTAGAGGTAGAGGTAAGCTCATTTGAAGCATTGATAACATTCGAATTTCGAAAATGTTAACAGCGCTGCCATCCGCCGAATCGTGTCACGATTGCCGACGATGGAATCACGGTCACTGCCCATCTCTACACCCAGGTTCTCCAATTGGACTTTATTTTCAAACAGTGAAGGTGTGTGCCGGAAAACTTTCATTACAACATTTTCGTCAAATCGCGTGAGATTATAGCCATTCAACGGTAAATTGCTGAAAACCAATCAAATTTAAATTCAAATTTCTAAATATACTCAAAACCAAGGCAAATTGGAAAAGTATTTGTTGCTTTTTTCCGTTTCTGTATTGCAATGGTTTTTCCGACCCGTGTGTGTATGTGTGGTGGCGTGTGTGTATGTATATACTTGTGCGCAATGCGTGGGTATTCTTCAGTTTTCCGTTCTATTTTCAAAATTTTATGGCTCCCAATATACACGAAAATTCTCATGTAGATTTACCCACAATCAAGCGATTGGCCGTTATTTTGAAATTTCTCCAACGCGAAAGCGCTAATGTTTTAATTGCAATCGCGATGGCGATCGAGTGACTGCATTTCTCGTCTCCGAATATGTACATACATACAGGTGCGGTTGTGTTTCTGTATCTGTATCTGTTAAAGCCCGCACAAGTGCATTTATCAATCCACTAATCAGGTGCAATGAACACATCACATCTCCCGATTCAATTTCTCCGCGCTCAGGCTCGGGCTCAGGCACAGGTGCCTGGCTTTTCTTGTTGCTGCCTTTTTCAGCCAGCCGCAGCCTTTTTATCGATTTAATAACAACATGCCAAAGAGTCGTTGGACCCTCGCAAACCGGCATAGACACATAGCAATGCACACAAACTAAGCCCCTCAGGGGATTGGATTTTACTGACGCATGTGCTTGCCGGTGCCTATGTACAACAACAACACTCGGGGTCGGGATTGGGATTGGGATTGCGATTTGATTCGTCAGTTCATCAAACCTGCTCACGATAAGAGCTACAAGCACGAGTCAAAAGTTCCCGTACCCCCCAAGTCAAACTTTGAAATCTAGCTCGGAAGATGTCCCACTTGCCAATAAGATTCTTATCAGCACAGATGGCCCTTTTTTCAGGGCTATAGAAACCGAAATTGGGTTAGAAACACATCTATTTATAGCCACAACCTATAGAATCACAATGATATTGCTATTCAGGCACAAACATCCTTTGTAAAACCTTTTTAAAAGACAGGTTTACAAAATAACCGAAAAGAAACTGAAGAAATTTAATGAATTATATCATTTAGTTTGTGAGGGACATCAACTTATGTCCCAAACTTTAAATTTAACTTCGAAGATGTCAATAAGTAGCTTATCAACACAGATTAAACTTTATTCGGGTCTATAAAGTCCGCTTTTGGGCTAGAAACACAACTTTTTATAGCCACAACCTATAGAATTCCAATAATATTGGTATTTAGACTCAAAAATCCTTTGTAAATCCTTGAAAAAGACAGATTTAAAAAAAACTGGACCTAGAAATTTCTTTCAATAAATAATTTGACATAGTTGTTGAGAGACATTAGCATGCAATCTTAAAATCTATTTTGGAAGATGTCCTATTATCAATAATAATCTTATAAAAGCTGAAACAAGGCTAGAAACATAACTTGTAACAACCAATCCCAAGAATATTGGTATACAGGCACAAAAATCCATTTATAACATTAGTAAAAAGTAAAATCTTAAAATAATTGATAAAAAACTGACCTAGGAGAGAAGTTTCAATAAGTAATGCGACCATTTAGTGGTTGAGGTACATCAACTAATCTCGCAGGGTGTAAAGTGCATACTCTAATTGTTCAACTAGTGCACAACAAGTTATAGTGTTTAATTGGTCCGTCAAGTGTCAGCTACTTGTTTCAAATGAAAAATGTTCAACAGTCTACTCGTATAGGAGCAGAAACATTCGGAAACGAGTACTCGCAGGCATACAAATTGACGAGCTGTGGCGACCTACAAATTTCCGACAGAGAATGGGCTTTGCACATTTTCCCCAACATTAATACGGCTGCATTAATTGCATTATATACCTAAAAACACACTTTAAAGCGTACATATAGTACATACTGAGAGATGTTCGCAGATAATCTAGTTCAGTGCATCGGAACACATACACTCTCGTGGGAGGGGCTCTGTTTATTTCGGATGTTCCGTCGACGGAAAAGGGGAAAGTGCTCCGCTTGATGGGCGATATTGTGTTCGCACCAGGCAGCAGAGTCTAAATTGAATGAACGAAGTGTAGCCATCTTCAAACACGTCATGCATTCGCCCCAACAATCATTAACATAACAAAGTATGCATGCGAGTACATACGAGGGTGTTGTCCCACCATCGCTCTTTTACTCCGAGTTAATATTTGAACTTTTTCTGAAAACCACGAGTTTCCGCAATTTGCACCTCGTTTACCACAGAGTTGTTAAATGTTTTATGTATTGTAGTTTTTCTATTTGTATCCAGACTGAAACTCTGCAAGTCATGTTTTAAGGGAAATTCGAATCGATTGAAGTAGATTTCGTAGTTTGGAACTTTGGGACACGAGTGGAACTTGTAAAACATTACGTGATATAAGTGGATGATCTAATCCCTTATTGGCCAAACAATCCGCATTGCGTTGAGTGACCCATTTGCAATGGTTTGGGGTGAATAAATCACATTTGCCCACCAACGTCCCCTGGTTCTTTCTCATTGACCGCAACTGTGTGGATGTGGATGTACTCATGGAACCATAACAAACGCCTTCTCCTGCCCCGCCACGGCTCCTCCATCGGCCCTGCTCCATTCTCGGTTTGTTGTGGCACAATTTGAACTTCTTACCGGCTTTGGGGCCATCGTCAATGCCATTCTCGAGTCTCGGGGCGCGAGACGAGGGCGTAGTAGATCGCATCAACACAGAAACAGGCACAACGAGCACCGCACTCTCGAGAGGGCCACAACAAATAGGCCCGGCCGGGCCAGGCCCCGCAAAGGTTAATGGCCTGGCTGGCTGGCGCAGACGTCGGAAGAGATGGCTTGGCCCTTATAATGGCTTAGACGCAACATTAATATTCTGCCCGGCTGGTTATGCAGTTGCCATATTGTGTTGTCTGCCCGCCTGCCAGTTGTTGCTGCAACAGCGGAACTGAGTGTTTGAAAAGTGGGCAAACGGGAACCAATCTGCAGCGTTGAAAAGACAAACGAGCGGCGATGACATTTGCCTCGCTGTTGCGGCCGAGGTGCCGTTGCTGCCAAAGCCTCGTCATCGCAATCATTGGGATGCTCCTGGCACAGTACACCCCTCGGCCAGCCTAGAGGCTCATCGATTTAACTGCACTCACAGAAATGGTAGCAATTACTCGGAAAACTTTCAGAGAAAACCATTCGTCATTTATCTACAATGATTAGACAGGGTTCTTAAACCTCTATTGTTGGCTCCATTTAGGATTGTTTCTTATGACAGCATAGAGAATCACTTAATAAATATTGTATTTTATTCAATGCAAATGGTTTTATATTTTGGATACCTAATTGTTACCAAATCAATAAATAAGATTCCCTTTGAATCCTTGGAAATAAGATTGATTTAAACTCCAGTTCGGTTGAAAATGCTCAATAAACAAGCAATATTTCATAAAATCTTCCGATTTGCAAAATAATTGATTAGATCTGAAGCTATTGTCAATAAGTTTTTAGTAAGATTAGTTCAATGGTGCCAAAAAAGAAATATGGAAGCATATTACTCCAATGAAAGAGATACAAATATGTGGGCGAAAGTTTTTAAGTTACTTCGCATGAATTCAAAGCCCTATATTTTTGAGAATTCCTCGAATGCAACGGATATACTTTTCCGAGTGTTTGGGGTTAAATTCAGATTGCGCAGCTTAATGGAAGGCACGTGCCGGGAGGCAGTCCTGCAGCGATGCCCCGATGACTCATAAGCAACCACAATAGGCGCAACAACCCCATTTGAATGAATGAACGCCTCCGTGTCTCCCTGTGTGTGCTCGCGTGTTCATGGGAAAAGGGAAATGGGAAATGGGGAAATCCTCCCCATTGTGGCTTATCATTCGCTCATGGCACTCACTTATTCGCAGACTCTCGCCATGTCGACAAGCCCGAAACCGGTTAAGAAGGTGCCGATTCATTTGCAGAGCGCCCAGAATCGTGTCTACATAAAGAATGGTAAGCTTATCAGCCTAAAAAAAGGTTTCATCATGTAAAAATATATATTATTTTTAATTTAAGGCGAGATCGTCAACCATGATAAATCGTTCAAAGCGGACGTGTACATCGAGGACGGAATCATCAAGTATGCGTCATGTTTAAGAGTGGAAAATATAGAATTTCTGAAATATAGAATTTCCTTATCCAATTGCTAGGTTTGTGGGTCCCTCCTCCGAAATC
Organism: Drosophila ironensis; assembly: GCA_021223825.1. Lineage (NCBI taxonomy): Eukaryota > Metazoa > Arthropoda > Insecta > Diptera > Drosophilidae > Drosophila > Drosophila ironensis. Next base: position 3,455,784 of record JAJJHQ010001034.1, read on the forward strand.
ACGATTCCTGGAGGAGTCCGCACCATCGACGCCAGTGGCCTGATGATCATTCCCGGTGGAATCGATCCCCATACCCACATGCAGTTGCCCTTCGGCGGAGCCGTTGCCGTCGACGACTTTTACCATGGCACCAAAGCTGCCGTTGCCGGTGGCACCACCATGATAAGTAGGTTTATAGAAAAACTAAAAGTTCTGAAGGATTGATTTTCTTTATTGTTCCACCTTCGCAGTCGATTTCGTGCTGCCCAACAAACACGAGTCTATGATCGAGGCCTACGACAAATGGCGCAGCTGGGCAGATCCAAAGGTAGGAAGTTCTTTCATTAAAATGCAAGGTGCAAGGTCTTATAAACATTTACACGGAATACGATTCCTTATAGGGAAACGGGCATACCATTGAATTTTATTATGTACTCAAAAAATGAATATTTCTCATTACCTAGGTGTGCTGCGACTATGGATTGCATGTGGGCATCACCTGGTGGTCCAAATCGGTATCCGAGGAGCTTGGCATTCTGTGCAAAGAGCTGGGAGTTAACTCTTTTAAAACATTTATGGCCTACAAGAATCTATATCAGGTAGAGTTTTCTATGATCTGAAAATGTATCTCAGGTTTAAAAATATTTACATATATTTCCTAGCTTGGCGATTCCGATCTTTTGGATGTGTTTGAGCGCATTAGGCAGTTAAACGGAGTGGCCATGGTAAGTTGTTTTCTTCAAGAACCTTTCCTGATTGTATATCTCTGTTTTACCTTCCCAGGTGCACGCCGAGAATGGAGATATCATTGCCAAGAACACGCAGCGCCTGCTGGCCGAGGGCATCACCGGACCCGAGGGCCACGAGCTCTCCCGGCCCGAGGAGGTGGAGGCCGAGGCAGTGCATCGGGCCTGCGTCCTAGCCCACCAGGTAAGACCGCTCCCCATCGGTGGATGGCAAAAAGGGTGCCCCAGGAGGGGGCAGGTGATTGTCGTCGTTGGGGCTGACCTCTTTATAAGTTCTATTATTGGTTATTATGTTACACCTTTTTGATTTCTTATCATTTCTTATTATTTCCATTGTGTATGCGTATGATGCACACTTGTACATACAATATTATGCGGTATGCGGTATGCGGCACTCGATATAACCCCACACAAACGTATATTCCGGCGCCCAGGCCGCCTGCCCACTGTACGTGGTCCATGTGATGAGCAAGTCGGCGGGCATCGAGCTGGCCAGGGCCCGTCAGCGGTACCGGGGCCGCTACATAATGGGCGAGACCCTGGCCGCGGCCCTGGGCACGGATGCGACCTGTTGCCAGCACCTGGGCTTCGACCACGAGGCGGCCCATGTGCTCAGCCCGCCCCTGCGCCCCGACAAGACGACCCCCGAGTTTCTGATGAAGCTGCTGGCGAAGTAAGTGGTGTCCGGATAGAAGTCCGTGGCCGGGGACCGTAAATGAGGAGGTTAGGGTTTTAGATAGCTCGTTTAGTCAGCCTGAAAATTAAATAGTTTATAGTTATAAAATAATCATGTTTAGGGTTATAGATAGAACGTTTATGGTACTTAAGAATGACATAGTTTTATCGATATAAAATAATCCAATTTAGATACTTTATGATTCGAGACTTCCAAGATGAGAAACGCAAATAGATGCTTCTTTTGTTTCCAACATAGACTGGTTAATTTATTCGGGACAATTGACAATAATGTAGTTATCTTGTTAACCAAACATTTAGGTATGTTACTAAAACAATGTGGTAGAATTATAAACAAATATCTAATGTTGTTTTTTTTACAATACTAAAATAATCCAAAAGAGATATGTACATTTGTATTTTTCCAACAGAGATATAACTTCGAATTAGGGAACTTTTTAAAAATATTTCAAAACAATACTAAATTCTAGACAGATTCTAATTTGATTTATACAACAAATAACTTGAATATTTAGGGTTCAACGAGATAACAGGTAATAAGAAGAATTAGAAATGTTAAAAATAAAGTTAACCAGCCAGGAGACAGATATTTTTCCCCTTAAAAACGTACAATAATTACGGTCTCTGGTCCTTGGAGTTTTGTTTTATTAACGTTGATGCTGGTTGTTCCGGCCACTAACTGGGTTTGCATTCAATGCCTGCTTGACTCATATCCCCTAACCACTAACTGCTAACTCCCAACTGCGCTCTGGCCTTGATCTAACCCACTAATCCCGATCTGATGACGTTCCATGTTTGTCCTTGCTTCACTCACACCGCTCACACATCGACCAGATGAAGACGCCGCTCTTTGTGTCCGGCCTGACCAGCAAATCCTCCGCCGAGCTCGTCGGCCGTGCTCGTCGCAGTGGCTACTGTGTCTTCGGCGAGACGCTGGCCAGCTCCCTGGGCCGCTCCATGAGCGGGGTGCCCAAGGGCGACCGCATTTACTGCATCACCAGTCCCCCGATCCGCGAGTCCGCCGAGACGCCCAGGCAGCTGATGAAGTCCTTGGCGTAGTAAGTATTCTCCCGTCCCAAGGGGATCAAAGTCAGGTTAGATACGAACATATACACTGAACAATGACTTTGATGCCACTTGTGCGGGATGCTAGGAGTAAGTATTTCCCTCAGAACATTTTCGTTGCATTCCCCACCACCACACGAAGGTGATTGTTTCGTTTCGTTGCGTTTTTTGTTAACTGACCTCTGTAGAGCCTTAGGTTAGAATAATTATAATGCTTACTTCAACCTCTGCCCTCAGTGATGACCTGCAGCTGACTGGCAGCGACAACTGCACCTTCAACAAGGAGCACAAGGCCCTGGGCAAGGGCGACTTCACCAAGATCCCCAACGGCGTCAACGGAGTCGAGGATCGCATGTCGCTCGTGTGGGAGAAGGGAGTCCATGCCGGACTCCTGGATCCCTGTCGCTTCGTGGCTGTGACCAGCACGAATGCAGCCAAGATTTTCAACATCTACCCCCAAAAGGGGCGCATTGGTATGATCATTATTGCCAAACTAAATGCCACCCCAGAATGTACCCCCTTCTAACCCCCACAGCTGTTGGTTCGGATGCGGACATCGTCATTTGGAATCCGAATGCCACGCGCACCATCTCGAAGGATACCCACCATCACGCCTGTGACTTCAACATCTTTGAGGGCATGACCGTGCACGGCGTGTGCGAGTTTGTCCTGGTGCGCGGACGCATCTGCGCCGAGCGGGGCCAAGTGCGGGTGGCCGAGGGCTTCGGTCGCTTCATTCCCACGCCCGTGCGCCCGCCCTTCGTCTACGACATCCTCGAGGGCAAGGTTCAGGCCCCGGCCGAGGAGCAGTCGGAGCAGCAGCAGGAGCGCCAGAACGGCAGCGTGGCCAAGCGGTTCGCCGAGCTGGACATCCAGATCCCAGAGCGGGAGCCGCTCGGTGCCATGCTGGCCGGGAACCTGCCCATGCCCGCGGAGGGATCCCTCTGCAGCACGCCCTCGGTGCGCGGTCGCGTCGATGGCAAGCGCGACCTGCAGGAGTCCTCGTTCTCCATTAGCGGTGAGCTGANATATTTTGGATACCTAATTGTTACCAAATCAATAAATAAGATTCCCTTTGAATACTTGGAAATGAGATTGATTTAAACTCCAGTTCGGTTGAAAATGCTCAATAAACAAGCAATATTTCATAAAATCTTCCGATTTGCAAAATAATTGATTAGATCTGAAGCTATTGTCAATAAGTTTTTAGTAAGATTAGTTCAATGGTGCCAAAAAAGAAATATGGAAGCATATTACTCCAATGAAAGAGATACAAATATGTGGGCGAAAGTTTTTAAGTTACTTCGCATGAATTCAAAGCCCTATATTTTTGAGAATTCCTCGAATGCAACGGATATACTTTTCCGAGTGTTTGGGGTTAAATTCAGATTGCGCAGCTTAATGGAAGGCACGTGCCGGGAGGCAGTCCTGCAGCGATGCCCCGATGACTCATAAGCAACCACAATAGGCGCAACAACCCCATTTGAATGAATGAACGCCTCCGTGTCTCCCTGTGTGTGCTCGCGTGTTCATGGGAAAAGGGAAATGGGAAATGGGGAAATCCTCCCCATTGTGGCTTATCATTCGCTCATGGCACTCACTTATTCGCAGACTCTCGCCATGTCGACAAGCCCGAAACCGGTTAAGAAGGTGCCGATTCATTTGCAGAGCGCCCAGAATCGTGTCTACATAAAGAATGGTAAGCTTATCAGCCTAAAAAAAGGTTTCATCATGTAAAAATATATATATTATTTTTAATTTAAGGCGAGATCGTCAACCATGATAAATCGTTCAAAGCTGACGTGTACATCGAGGACGGAATCATCAAGTATGCGTCATGTTTAAGAGTGGAAAATATAGAATTTCTTATATTTTNTGAAATATAGAATTTCCTTATCCAATTGCTAGGTTTGTGGGTCCCTCCTCCGAAATCACGATTCCTGGAGGAGTCCGCACCATCGACGCCAGTGGCCTGATGATCATTCCGGGTGGAATCGATCCCCATACCCACATGCAGTTGCCCTTCGGCGGAGCCGTTGCCGTGGATGACTTTTACCATGGCACCAAAGCTGCCGTTGCCGGTGGCACCACCATGATAAGTAGGTTTATAGAAAAACTAAAAGTTCTGAAGGATTGATTTTCTTTATTGTTCCACCTTCGCAGTCGATTTCGTGCTGCCCAACAAACACGAGTCTATGATCGAGGCCTACGACAAATGGCGCAGCTGGGCAGACCCAAAGGTAGGAAGTTCTTTCATTAAAATGCAAGGTGCAAGGTCTTATAAACATTTACACGGAATACGATTCCTTATAGGGAAACGGGCATACCATTGATTTTTATTATGTACTCAAAAAATGAATATTTCTCATTACCTAGGTGTGCTGCGACTATGGATTGCATGTGGGCATCACCTGGTGGTCCAAATCGGTATCCGAGGAGCTTGGCATTCTGTGCAAAGAGCTGGGAGTTAACTCTTTTAAAACATTTATGGCCTACAAGAATCTATATCAGGTAGAGTTTTCTATGATCTGAAAATGTATCTCAGGTTTAAAAATATTTACATATATTTCCTAGCTTGGCGATTCCGATCTTTTGGATGTGTTTGAGCGCATTAGGCAGTTAAACGGAGTGGCCATGGTAAGTTGTTTTCTTCAAGAACCTTTCCTGATTGTATATCTCTGTTTTACCTTCCCAGGTGCACGCCGAGAATGGAGATATCATTGCCAAGAACACGCAGCGCCTGCTGGCCGAGGGCATCACCGGACCCGAGGGCCACGAGCTCTCCCGGCCCGAGGAGGTGGAGGCCGAGGCAGTGCATCGGGCCTGCGTCCTAGCCCACCAGGTAAGACCGCTCCCCATCGGTGGATGGCAAAAAGGGTGCCCCAGGAGGGGGCAGGTGATTGTCGTCGTTGGGGCTGACCTCTTTATAAGTTCTATTATTGGTTATTATGTTACACCTTTTTGATTTCTTATCATTTCTTATTATTTCCATTGTGTATGCGTATGATGCACACTTGTACATACAATATTATGCGGTATGCGGTATGCGGCACTCGATATAACCCCACACAAACGTATATTCCGGCGCCCAGGCCGCCTGCCCACTGTACGTGGTCCATGTGATGAGCAAGTCGGCGGGCATCGAGCTGGCCAGGGCCCGTCAGCGGTACCGGGGCCGCTACATAATGGGCGAGACCCTGGCCGCGGCCCTGGGCACGGATGCGACCTGTTGCCAGCACCTGGGCTTCGACCACGAGGCGGCCCATGTGCTCAGCCCGCCCCTGCGCCCCGACAAGACGACCCCCGAGTTTCTGATGAAGCTGCTGGCGAAGTAAGTGGTGTCCGGATAGAAGTCCGTGGCCGGGGACCGTAAATGAGGAGGTTAGGGTTTTAGATAGCTCGTTTAGTCCGCCTGAAAATTAAATAGTTTATAGTTATAAAATAATCATGTTTAGGGTTATAGATAGAACGTTTATGGTACTTAAGAATGACATAGTTTTATCGATATAAAATAATCCAATTTAGATACTTTATGATTCGAGACTTCCAAGATGAGAAACGCAAATAGATGCTTCTTTTGTTTCCAACATAGACTGGTTAATTTATTCGGGACAATTGACAATAATGTAGTTATCTTGTTAAACAAACAGTTAGATATGTTACTAAAACAATGTGGTAGAATTATAAACAAATATCTAATGTTGTTTTTTTTACAATACTAAAATAAGGCAAAAGGGATATGTACATTTGTATTTTTCCAACAAACATATAACTTTGTATTAGGGAACTTTTTAAAAATATTTCAAAACAATACTAAATTCTAGACAGATTCTAATTGGATTTATACAACAAATATCTTGAATATTTAGGGTTCAACGAGGTAACCGGTAATTAGAAGAATTAGAAGTGTTAAAAATAAAGTTAACCAGCCAGGACAGATATTTTTCCCCTTAAAAACGTACAATAATTACGGTCTCTGGTCCTTGGAGTTTTGTTTTATTAACGTTGATGCTGGTTGCTCCGGCCACTAACTGGGTTTGCATTCAATGCCTGCTTGACTCATATCCCCTAACCACTAACTGCTAACTCCCAACTGCGCTCTGGCCTTGATCTAACCCACTAATACCGATCTGATGACGTTCCATGTTTGTCCTTGCTTCACTCACACCGCTCACACATCGACCAGATGAAGACGCCGCTCTTTGTGTCCGGCCTGACCAGCAAATCCTCCGCCGAGCTCGTCGGCCGTGCTCGTCGCAGTGGCTACTGTGTCTTCGGCGAGACGCTGGCCAGCTCCCTGGGCCGCTCCATGAGCGGGGTGCCCAAGGGCGACCGCATTTACTGCATCACCAGTCCCCCGATCCGCGAGTCCGCCGAGACGCCCAGACAGCTTATGAAGTCCTTGGCGTAGTAAGTATTCTCCCGTCTCAAGGGGATCAAAGTCAGGTTAGTTACGAGCATATACAGTGAACAATGACTTTGATGCCACTTGTGCGGGATGCTAGGAGTAAGTATTCCCCTCAGAACATTTTCGTTGCATTCCCCACCACCACACGACGGTGATTGTTTCGTTTCGTTTCGTTGCGTTTTTTGTTAACTGAACTCTGTAGAGCCTTAACCCTGAATCAATTATAATGCTAACTTCAACCTCTGCCCTCAGTGATGACCTGCAGCTGACTGGCAGCGACAACTGCACCTTCAACAAGGAGCACAAGGCCCTGGGCAAGGGCGACTTCACCAAGATCCCCAACGGCGTCAACGGAGTCGAGGATCGCATGTCGCTCGTGTGGGAGAAGGGAGTCCATGCCGGACTCCTGGATCCCTGTCGCTTCGTGGCTGTGACCAGCACGAATGCAGCCAAGATTTTCAACATCTACCCCCAAAAGGGGCGCATTGGTATGATCATTATGCCGAACTAAATGCCACCCCAGAATGTACCCCCTTGTAACCCCCACAGCTGTTGGTTCGGATGCGGACATCGTCATTTGGAATCCGAATGCCACGCGCACCATCTCGAAGGATACCCACCATCACGCCTGTGACTTCAACATCTTCGAGGGCATGACCGTGCACGGCGTGTGCGAGTTTGTCCTGGTACGCGGACGCATCTGCGCCGAGCGGGGCCAAGTGCGTGTGGCCGAGGGCTTCGGTCGCTTCATTCCCACGCCCGTGCGCCCGCCCTTCGTCTACGACATTATCGAGGGGAAGGTTCAGGCCCCGGCCGAGGAGCAGTCGGAGCAGCAGCAGGAGCGCCAGAACGGCAGCGTGGCCAAGCGGTTCGCCGAGCTGGACATCCAGATCCCAGAGCGGGAGCCGCTCGGTGCCATGCTGGCCGGGAACCTGCCCATGCCCGCGGAGGGATCCCTCTGCAGCACGCCCTCGGTGCGCGGTCGCGTCGATGGCAAGCGCGACCTGCAGGAGTCCTCGTTCTCCATTAGCGGTGAGCTGAATGTCTTAAAAATCCTTATACATCAAATATAATTTTTGTGAATTTGTGTCGCTCCACAGAGGAGCTCGACAGGTCTGGCGTGCGGGCGTGCATCAAGGTGAAGAACCCGCCCGGCGGAAAGTCTTCCGGATTCTGGTAAATCACCCCGGCCCGCGGATGTGGAATCGCACAATCCTGGACGACAGTGTAAGCCAAAGTCTGCGCTCATTCGATATGTAAACCGGCATTTAATATAGAGAACCCCGACACAAAATCGTAATCTAACCAAAATTCAAATTAAGTACATATAGCCACAAACGGATCAATCTGCATTTGCCTCAAACCCCTTAGAATTCACGCCTCTTGTTGATGAGATTTTTTGTTTATAATAAACTTCCTCGGTTCGGAAACTATACATCCAGGCCGAAACAGAGGACTACGAAAATCAAACATTGTGCTTTCCTAGCTACTTTTGTTATTCACGTTTATTTTTGAATGATTTAGCACAATTTGTTTGTACCCCTTGAATGCCGTACTCGGCAATGTAAGCTAAACCAAAAGGCTCGCTAGGATAACTGAATTTAATATACTATTGCAGTTGTTTTTGGATCAACCGCTTTGAAAATTATGCCACCACGCGAAATAACCGATTGGGATCATCCACGCAAGTCTAAAATATGAAACTGTAATCATTTTTCGATGACAAATTATAAAAGTGCAGAACTATTTATTATATACACATACTTTATATACATATATTTAATTACAAAAGCAAAACACAAAGAACGAACTAATAAATTAAACCAAACAAAATAAATAAGGTGTATTTTTCCATATTTGAGATTGTAAAAACTACGAGGAATTCTGGCAGGATGAGGTTGAGGATGAGGAAGGGAAAGGAGAAACTTCATACCCATATCAAGACAACTGTTTTGGATTAGTTAATGGTCGCGTTTATTTCTCATTTAAATGGATATTTACAAAACGATTTAGCGTATATGTTTATATGCCATTGATTTCGGTATCGATTGCGTCTTTCAATAAATACAATCTTTTGTATATTCAAAAAAATATGACTGACGGGCTAGGCGAAATAGGGTGCTTCTAAATAAAATGATGATAGCCCAGTTACTCGTATGAATACATAATTACAATGGTTCAATAACAATCGCCGCGCTTCAGGTTAATTACTCGATTGCATGAACGACGCGCTACGGACTATACGGTGTCCGCTTCAATACAGATCAATGGTGTTAGATTATCAATTATCAATTATCAATTACTTTCTCGGGTGTTTGAATTAAATTATTTAAATTATCAGAGGTAAAGTATAAACTCGTTTTGCCGTCACTCAGCTACTTACAGGGTTATTATGTTAATGCAAAACAGTATATGCAGTATTATATTATTACAATCTGGTGTCATACGAATAAACAATCTAATGAACTAGTCTTGATATAAATAATAAAAAATGTTTTTGTAGTGCTTTGGGTAAACGAAAATTGGGTGGCAAAGTTCCTTCTGCTTAACATTTAAATATCTTCACTTGTGTGTGTGTTTCGCTTACGCTCTAAAATCATTCGTAAAGTGACCTAAAATTGACTTAACAACTAAATTTCAATAGTTAATGACCGTTTTATGAGTTGGTTTCCTTTTTTGTATTCCCATTCGATTCGCCTGGTGTCCGGTGATAATTATTGATTTAATTTTTTGATGGTAAACTGTAGGAATGCATGCGACCGCAAAATGGTTTCTATTTCTCACCCGAACACTGTAAGCAGAACAAGAGCACCCCTTTAATATTACAATTCGTCGCTGGCGAAAATCAATACTCACTGCCAATTTCCAGGCTCTCGCTTGCTGGCCAGCTTATAGCTTCTTCAGGTAGGCGGCACACTTGACCGCACTGCTCACCTGCCCCGTGTTGAGCACACTCAGTTTCTTGTGCTTCGCGCGGAACTTCCTCACATAGGCATCAATAAGATTTTTAATCTTGTGCGGATTGATTTCACCAGACCGACTGTGACAGATCTGCAATAGCATGGGCATACGATTAGCTAACCATTAAATAAAGTGAACAAAATGAATATACCTTTGGCACAGCTCTTCGCATAATGTCCTTGTAGTCCTCCTTGGTGATCGCCTTCTTGTTGAAGTGCGGCTTCAATACCAATTTCACTTCTTCGACAACGCGCTCCTGCCGATTCAGCTTGCGCAAAAACTGCAAAGGGAAAACAAGATTCTCAATTTGTTGGGTTCCCTTGTCTTGTCCGACATTGACTCACTCTATCCTTCACTTGAAGTTCCGTTGCCGAGTTGGGAACATCGTCATAGGCGTCAGACCCTTTGGCACCTGCAATCCAATCCATAAAGTTACACAATGTCACCAAACCCTAACTATGTATAAGCACCTTTTGTTTTTGATTTGCGATCCTTGTTGCGATTCTTTTTGCCGGGCGCCGTGTTGTAGCGCGACATCCGGACGTTGCCCACGGGCGAGCTGCTGCCAAAAAGGTTGTCGAACATCTCCGCCTTGCCGCTGGCGGCGCCCTTGGACCTTTGTCGGTTGCCCTCCTGCTGGGTAGGCGGCTCGAACAGATCCTCGTAGTCCGCCGAACCGGGCGAGTAGGGGCTCTCGATGTCCATGTTGAAGGAGTCGTCGAGAACGTTCGACGATCCGCCGGCATTGCCGCTCCCGCTGCCATTGCGCATTCCCCCGCCCGCACTGCCGCTGCTCGTGGTGGGCATGTTGCCGACGCCACTGCTACTGCTCGCCACACTGCCGCCCGTCTTGGACAGCGGGGTGAGCTTCTTGGGCATGGGCGTGGGGCTGGAGATCGAGGGTATGTGCTGCGAGCTGGACACGACGCTGCTGCTCGTCAGCAGGACATTCGAGATCACAGTGACGGTGTTGCTGTCGGAAGCCTTGTCATGATTGTCGCCTGCACCAGATCCTCCCCCGCCGCCAGCGCCACCTGCTCCCGCTCCGCCGCCCGAGGTGGAGCCCACGCCCACCGTCAAGTTCACCGAGCTGCTGCTGATGTACTGCGCGGAGGTGATCTCGCTCTCCTGCTGCCCGGCCAAGCTCTGAGTGGGCTTGTTCATCAGGGACATCAAAAAGTCCACCGGGTTGACGGCGCTCGTCTGCGTCTGGGTGCTGGTGCTGGCGTGCGGCTCGGCGGGCTGCTGGGCTTCTGTCTCGCCCTTGTCCCCGGATCCAGACCCAGCTGCACTGGCTCCCGCATCGCCCGAGTCCATGTTCTGGCTCTGGGTGGGCGTCGGCGATCGCGGCGAGAGCGACGGCGACTTTGTGGGCTCGAAGGGATCGTAGGCGTCCGGCGAGCACGGACCCGACTCCGGGGGCGTGTTCGGTCCGATCTTCTGGCCGCTTTCGTGCGGAGGCGCCTCTTGCGGCGCCAGGGAGCAGGCTGCCTCCAACTCGTCCGCCGAATTGATGTCATCGGCGTCGTCGTGGAGGGGATTGTTGCGTGCTTTGTGCTGCAAGTGCAACTTTTTCGCGGGAAGAATGAACTTGACCAGCGGCGGCTCCGGCGGTGTTTTGGGGCCGGTTTGCTGGGCCAGGTTCTCGTAGGACGTCTCCATGATGGTCTGCAAGGAGTCCGCCTGCGGTGTTTTCTCCCTTTGGCCGTTCTCCCTCATCATATCATGATCCCTCTCCCGCTCCCGTTCCCGCTCGCGTTCCCTATCCCTTCGCGAAGAGTGTTGGTCGTTGGCATCCTCGCTGTCCGTGAGCACAATAACATCCGCCGGCTCCTGATGCACCTGGAAGGGCGAGCGCTCCAAGTCAATAATGGCCACCGGCTTGGCCTCCAATTTCTTGCGCTTGCGCGGCTTGTCCTTTCTGCCCTTCTTGCTGCCAGCAGCGCCAGCGCCCGCATTGCTGTTGGCTAGGTGCTCGATGGAACCCAATCGATTGGACAGCAAATCCAGCCGACCCGCGCCCATTCCAAGCGCCGGCTGCGACTGTGTGGCTTGCGCCGAGGTCGCGTTATTGTTAGTGGCCTCCTTGTTGAAGCTCACGCTCACCAAGATGTTGTTACCTGATGCGAATATCTCCTTCGAGGGCAACGGCTCAGGGGTTTGGGTGCGTCGCTTGCGCTTCTTCTCTTTGCGCGTCTTGTCCAACAGCTTCTTTTTCTTTTTGCTCTTGTCTCGCTTGCGTTTGGCCTTCTTCGGCGTCGCAACCCCATCGTCCACGTACACCTGCCGCTCCTTGGGCGGCGATGCGAGCGGCGGGGTCCACGAGTTCTTGTCGTGCAGGAAATTGTGATGGTGTCCGGGCGACGGCGAGGGGGACCACTGATTGCCACCGGCGCCGCCGTCCTTCTTCCGCCGCTTACCGTGTTGCGGGGCCAGAAAGTCGTCGGCGTCCTCGAAGGGATCGCGTTGCCGCGAAATGCGTCGCATTCTGGCCGCCGCCGTCGGACTTCCACAGCTGTCCGCACGCTTTTTTCCCTTCTTTTTCTTGTCCGACTTTTTCTTTTTCTTCTTGGGCAGGTCCTTGGGCGTGTTGGAGCGGCTTCGGCTGCGGCTCCTGCTGCGACTCAGCCGCGGAGTGTACCGGGGCGAGGTTAAATAGACAGGCGATCGATTCTCCCCGCCATTGATGCGATTGGGCGTATGCGAGCGGGAGACCAGCGAGTGCGCGGACACCGGGCTGTGGCCCCTGTCGAGTGGCGGTGCATGCTGCGGCGACGGGGATCTGACATAGCGCCGCCCGTCGTGCCGCTTGTGCCCTCCTGGCGGCGTTGTTCCCGGCGGCGGAGTCGGCGAGATGCTGAAGCTGCGGAACCGTTTGGGCGACACCGGCGAGCGGGACCTTAACGAAGCGCGCGATCCCCTCGAAACACTTCGCGAGAAGCTGCGCGAATTGCGACGGCCCGATCGACTCCGTGCCGATCGCAGGGCATCCCTACCGTACCGGTCCTTGGGGTGGTGTTGCCTCGCCCCCACCACGTTGCGCACATCGTAGCGCGGCAGCTCCCGCCGCTTCGGACGCTGACCGAACTGCTGACCGTGCTGGTTTTGCTGGAAGTAGGGCGGCTGGTTCTGGTAGTGCGGCTGATGGGGGCCGAAGTGCGGGGGCTGTCGGCCGTGGAACGGCTGGTTGCGGTAGTTGAAGCGCTGGCCCCCGCGACCGCGCATGTATCCCCGCTGGCCTTCCCGTCCGCGGAAGGAAAACCGTTGGTACGACCTCGAACGAGACCTCGAACGCGACCGGGAAAACGACTTGGAACGGCTGCCGCGACGCCGCCTGCGCGAGTGACTTGGCGAGCGACTGCGGCTGCGACTTCTGCTCTTGCTGCGACTCCGGCTGCGGCTACGACTGGCGCCGCGACTCAGCGAGCGGGTTCTCGATGAGGAGCGGGGCTTGTCGCCGCGGTAGTTGCGATCCTTCTGCCGTTTGCCCACCTTCTTGAAGGTCTCGTCCTTGTCGCGCTTGGAACGCGACTTCGACTTGGGCTTGACTGCGGCATTGCTGCGACTCCGACTCCGACTCCGACTGCGGCTCCTGCTGCGAATGCGACTGCGACTCCTACTGCGGCTGCGCCGGCGGCTGCGACTGCGGCGCCTGGGACTGCAACTCGGCTCCTCCTCGTCGGACACCAGCTCAGTGGCGATGGGCATAATTTCGTCCGAGGTCTTGGACGAGGGCGACTTGGGGCTTGAGCTCGCCTCCCGTCGCTTGGCGGCCGCCACCGGTTCCTCCTCGCCGGCGGATATTTTCTCGTCCAAACAGGGCGTGTAGGAGCGATCAGGTTCGTGCTCGCTGCCGTCCTTGTCCTTGCCGCCATCGCTCTTCCGCTTGGACACTGGCGGCGTGGTCGAGTCCTTGGCCTTCGGCGACGCCCCATCTCCGTCGGGCGCAGTTTTCTCCAAAGCCTTTTCGAATTCCTTCGGCTTGTCGATGTCCAACTCCTCCCAATCGCTGTCGTCGTACAGCTCCAAAACTCCCTTGCCCCTGTCCCGATCGCCGCCTCGATCCTCTTTGGCGGGACTGGGAGTGCTTTGTTTTGACGATTCCCTGGCCTCTTCCGACGCCGGAGCGTTGCTGTCCTCCTTTTCAGGCGACTTACACAGCTCCATGGCGTCGGGTTCATCGTTTTCGTCGGTCGGATTCTCCGGCTCGTACAGATCTTCGTTCGGTTTCTCCTGAGCCGTTTCGGGCTCGGGTCCAGTGGGCAAAGGTATCTCATTGTCCTCCTCGTCGTCATCCAATTGTACTAAATCTTCGTTCGAGTCCTCGTCGTCCTGGAAGAGAGAAAACTGCGGTTTAACGTTGGTTTTTTGGGGGTTTAAGAAAACTCGGGGATGGTTACCTTGTTGGGGTTTTCCGCCGGCCCGTGCACGGGACCCGGAACCGAGGCGTTGGCCACCGCCTGCGACTCCTGCGAGTAAATTGAAAAGTTCGGGCAGTTGTCCGCGTCGTCGGTCTTCGTCCTGTCGGCGGCCGGCGGCTGCTGCAGCGTGCTGAGCTTGAAGAGCGGGCTGTTCCAGTCCAGGACGGGCGGTGTGGGTGGCGGCGGTACTGACCGCACAGGCGGCAGCCCCAACACCGGCGACGTATGGTGGTTCACCGCCGGCGGAGGGAACAACGGCGGCGGTGGGCTGGCAAAGGTCGAGACTGCCGCGGGGGCTGGGCCACTGGGGCGAAAGGGTATCGCGGGTTGGGCTGCAGGCGTAGTCGCAACCGCTGCCGCTTGTCGCTGCTGCTGCTGCTGCTGGTGCCTGTTGGGGCTGTTGAATCGCAGGTGGAAGGGCGTGAAGGTGGAGGCGCTGCCGCCGCTGTTGTTGGGCTGACTGAGACTGCCGAAGCCCTGGTTGCTGAAGCCGCCGCCATCTCCAGCGGCACTGGAAGCTCCTGTCCCCGCGCTGTTCGACGCGCCTCCCGCTCCACCGGCGCCCCTGTTGTAGCTACTGTTTCCGCCGTACCGGTTGTTGTAGTTGTCTCCTCCCCCGGCGCCGCCGCCGCGACCGAAGTTGGGCCCGGCTCCTCCGCGCTGGTAAAGCGGCGCCTGGGTGACTTTCGGCTCGGACTTCGAGGCGGCCGCCTTTTGGGGAAGATTGAGGCTGCCGTCCGGCTTGATTTGCACCTCGCTAAGGTTGCGCGAGGCGTCGTGCCAACGGTCCTGCATCTCCAAAATACTGGACAGTATGTCGCCTACAGCTGACCCCGAGGGCGCGGCCGCCAAGCGGGCTTTTCCCTGCAGCAGGGCCTTCCGATTGCGCGGCGCTCCAATGCTGCCAATGCGCACAGACGTCTGGACGGCCGTGGAGCCCAGGCCGGCGGAGGTGACGCCCTCTTCGCAGCCGGGCTCGCTGTCCGAGAAGTAGACCAGATCGTTGGCATTGCCGAACAGCGAAAAAGTGGCCGCCGAATCGCCGCCGATGTGCGAGCGCTGCACGCCGTCCACCTTGACGCCCAGCTGCTCGGCGAGCCGCTTGCTGGCACTCAGCCGGCGTCCCGGTTCGGAGTCGGCGGACACGACGCGACGGCGACGCCTCCTTCGCCTCCGGATGACCTTTTTGCTGGTCTTGAGGGCGAACTTCTCATCGAAGTTGTTCAGGTCGTACTCCACGACGTAGGTGCGTTGCCGGGTTCGCCGCCTACGTGGCCGGGCGGTTCTCCTGGCGCTTGTGCTGCTCGTGGTGCGACGGCTGCTGGTGGTGGTGGTAGTGGGTGCGGTTGTGTTGCGGTTGCGGGCGCGCCTGCCTGTCGCCGCATCCGTGGAGGCTGCCGCGGAGCGCGTGCGTCGCAGAACCGCCGCCCGGATGCGCTCGTTCTGTCGCGTGCGCAGGATTCGCGGCTGCTGAACCTCCCGCACCCGGAACCGCGTCTCCGGCAGGCCCATGTCCCGGATGTCCTCGTACAGCTGGCTCAGGTCCTCGGCCAGCTCCTCGGAGTCCTCGTTCTCGGAGTCGATGCAGTTGTCGCAGTACCAGGAGCCGGCGGGCACCTCGCCCAGCGGCGGATCCAGGCAGTCCAGGTGATAGCCCTGATTGCAGCTGTCGCAGAGGAGCATCACGTCCTCCCGGTCCGGCCTCTCGCAGATCTCGCAGTTGGTCACTTCGTCCTCGAGGGGCACCTCCTCCACGTCGTCGTCCAGCGCCAGCTCTGTCTTCGACTTGTTCAGGTCCACGCGCACCTCCCGCACAACCGTCCGGTCGGCGTAGGACCGCCGCACTATGATCCTGTCGAAGGCGATGCGGTCGATGGGGCACGTCTGCACGTTGCGCGACCAGGCCTCGATGCAGGCGGCGCAAAAGACGTGCTCGCAGGTGGCCGGCGTGCCGATCTCCTGCTGCCGCAAGGTGAACAGGCAGACGGGGCACTTCTCCAGCAGCTCGTTGCTGCTGCTGTCGGAGCTGAAGCCGGGATCGGGATCGGTCGCTTTGGGCTTGGACGGGCCGGCGCTTGCCTCCGGCTCATCCTCGTCGCTCAGCAGCGCCTGCCTTCGCTTGCCGGAACGCCGCTGGTCGATCTGTGGGTTCGCGAGGGATGAGCAGGGCTTGTGTGACTTGGAAGAGTGAGAGTTTACCTCGCTGCCGCTGGAGGAGCCATCGCTTTGGAGTCCCCGCCTGCTGCGCTGCCTGCGAGAGCCCGCGGCGGGCTTGTTCCGTTGCCGCACACTGCGTCGCTGCCGGTTGGCCGCCGCCGAGGAGGAGCAGGAGGGCCGCTCGTCCAGCTCCCTTTCCTGCTCCCCCTCCGAGCCCGTCTCGTCCGAGTCATCGAATTCGATGCGCATCACGATGCGGCGGTTGCGCTTTGGCTGCTGCTGCTGCTGCTGCCGCTGCTGATTCACGGAGTCGGGTTCGGCGGCATCGGATTTGCTTTCCGAATCAGAATCGCGGCCGTTCATGCTGATGCAACTGCGTGCGTGTGTGCGAGTGTGCGAGTGTATGTGTGTGTGTGTGGGTGTGGGTGTGTGTATATGGGGCCGATATATTGATGTGTGTACACTGTCGGCGGGGCTGGCGCGCGTGTGTATTACATATAGAGGAAGCACTCGCAGTGCCGCGCTGGGCTCACTTTTCACCAGTTCTCTGTTCCGGACGGCCTCGGTGCTGCTTCAGGCCCATCTGCATATTCCCCCTTGGCACCCCTTTTCCTCGCTCTCTCTCGCTCTCTCGCTCGCTCGTTCGCTCGCCTGGCGCCGAGCTATTGCTATTGCTATTGTAATTGTAATTGTATTGCAGTGTACCGTGCGTTCGATGGCAAAGGGGGGAAAGGGAAGGGGAGTGAAGGGTACCGAGTATTCTTGTGCCGATCAAAAAAAAATTGTAGGTAGCATCAATCGCTAATCTCGGGGGTTCCGGTTCCGATGCGTTCCCGTCGTCGAGCGTTCCATGTACACGGCCAGAGAACCGATCGGAGGACGCAGGCGAGTGGGCGGTGTGGGATTTGCAGCGGTTTGGTTGCCGCAAATGCTTTGAATTCGAAAAAGCTGCAAATGCAAAAGCAAATTTTTCTCGCACAGTTTGTTCACTCACACGCACACACACACATTTTCATTTCAGCCATTTTTTCAGCTAGCGATGGCACAACGGTCCTGCTTTCGATAGTTTGCGCAGCCACAACTAATCGGCTATCCAAGTAGGCTGCTGCAATGGTGGCCGGCAGTGGCGTGCGCAAGAAGGCTTCTCTATTATCTCTCAATTAGAATGCTGAATTTTGTACACTACTGCGTAATGGGTTTTGTAAGGCACTTTAATTCCTCTACATTTATATTTTATTTGCTCTCCCGATAAGTTATAAGTAGAAATTGTAATTGACATGCCGCCCATAACAGGAAGTCAATCATTTCATTGTTCAAATTTCTTGTGCGTATTAATATAAACATTTTTAGTAGCCATAATGAAAATAAAATTGTATTGTAAACATGTTTTATCCATCAAATTTTTGTTCACAAGCATTTGTGCCTTTTAGTCTTTAAAAAAATGTTTAGGTTCAGCATCTACTAATTGCTTACTGATATTGACAGCACAAAAACCACAGCAAGGTTATTTCCGATAAAATCGATTTAGCAACAGCTATGAGTGATTCCAAATACACCAATTTAAAGAACACATTAATATGTTCTTGTATTATCTGGTGTCTATTAGGACCATTCGAAACGTTTAGAGGTGTAACTAGATTTGTGCTATAATTAAAACTAGTTACTTTTTAAGATTTAAAATTTAATAAAGTTTAGCAGGGCACGTGTATACAACTTCTTAAGTCATGGAAATGCGTAAATAGGTATATCTTTTTTTTGTCTAAGACACTGGCATTACTGACCCGTACTCTATGTTTTACCCACCACTGACGTATTGATTAGTCAAACCAAGATTGACCTTTAGGGCAATATATTTTCACACAGCGTCTGTGACCAGTTTTCGTAGTTTATTTTGCTAATTTCCTGGAGATATATCTGTTTCGCACGTTTGCGAAATGCAAGCGGATCGCACGGTTGACGTGCTCCTGGAGGCGATGGAGGTGCTGTTGAATCACATTCTCTACGTGCGAGGCGTCTACCCGTCGCAGATATTCAAAAAGCGGCGGGTTTTCAACACGCCAGTCTTTGCGTCCACCTTTCCCCCACTCAACAACTATCTGGCCGGCGTTTTGCGGTCCGCAAAGGAGCTGCTGGCACGCGGAGAGCTGCAGTGCCTGGAGGTGATCCTGTACCACAAGGAGGACCAGCCCCGGGAGAGCTACCAACTGCAGGTGGAGTCGCTGGAGGAGCCCTCGAAGGATCCCCATCTCATGGACTACGAGCAGCAACTCCGATCTGCAATCTACAAGCTCGCCGAGCGAATGAAGAAGCTCCCGAGGCTGTCACAGGGATCCTACTCCTTCAAGGTCCACTTGTACACCTCCCAGGACGCGTTTGTGCGCTTCAGCCACGATTCGCAGTTCCAGGAGTTTCCCTGGCTGCAGGCGCGGCACTTGGAGACACCCGGGAATCCCCATCAAAAGATCTCACTGTTGCCCTTGGTGGGAATAGAGAAATTGGGCCTGAAAATGCAGGCGCGCATCTACGCTCAAGTTTAGATTTTGAAAGTGCATGTTTGTCTGTTTAAGAGTGTATATTTGTCTGCCCTTGGTGTAAAAATATTACTGATAATTCGTTTATTGTAGAACTAGACGCTAAGAAACTTCTTGTGGGCCAAGTTGAAACGTTCTAGAGCAGGCCCTGGCGCTTGAGATCCTCGAAGGTCTTGCGGTTGACCACGTTGCCCAGAGAGTCCTCGAACTCCTCCTCCTGGTCGGCGATCCAGCGCTCGCTCTGCTTCTGCGACTTTAGCTTCTCCCACAGCGTGATCGCGTCCTCGATCTGGGTGACGTTGGCGAAGTGGGCGGTGTTGGGGATGCCCAGGCAGCGCATGCCGTGCGCATGCCGCCACTCGGCAAAGTGCCGCTGGAAGGCCTTGGGGCCCTTGTACGTGAAGTTGCCGCAGATCTCGCAATTGTAGCTGATGTTCAGGCCGTGCAGCTTGTACAGCCAGTAGGGTATGGGCTTGCCGTCCCAGCCGAGCGGCAGGTTCTTGGGATTGTAGGGCACATCGTCGGCGTCCGCATCGTCGTCGTTGTCCGACTCGCTGGCCTCCACGTCGCTGTCGTCGCGCTCGCCGCCCGTGCGCGCCTGCTTCCTCTGCACGTTCTCCTTGGTGGCCGCCCGCTGCTCGGACAGCAGGTCGGCGTACTTGTACAGCAGCGCCTCCAGCTGGGCAATCTCCTTGTGCCGCTCGCTCTCGCGCGTCTGGGCGCTCGCCGACTTGGCGCTGGGCTTCTTGGCCATCATGGCCGGGTCCAGGGTGCTCTTGCCCTTCGTGGAGAACAGCCGCTGGGCGCGCTCCTCCAAAGTCCCACCGCACTTCAGTCCGAGAGCCACCAGGGCGGACTTCAGACGATCCAGGCCCAGGGAGGCCAACTCCTCCCAGCTGGAGAAGGCGGAGAGGTCGAGGTGGGCGCCCGTGTTGGCCAGCGCCGACTCCGTCTCCTTGAGCGACCAGCCCGGGAAGGTGCCCTGCAGCCACTGGCGCTGGAAGTCCAGCTCCACCTTCAGCAGCTCCCCCTCGAGGTCGAGCAACGGCTGGATGCGCAGAATGAAGTGGTGCAGGTAGTCGTTGAGGGTCTCCACGTACTTGCGGTACTCGCGGTTCTTGCGCTCGCGCGGAATGTCAAAGACGTGGTCGAAGGACATCAGGTAGGTGATGTAGTCGAGCTTCTCCACCGCGCGCAGGTTCAAGTACATCTCGTAGCACTCGTTGAGGTCGAGATAGCGGCCGCCGCCCTCCTCGTCGGTGAACTCGACGAGGGCGCCCATGTCGTCCGGGTTGTTGTAGACCTTGATCATCTCCTCGAACTCCACGGAGAGCGGCACGCACACCTCGGAGGGGTGGGACTTGTAGAACTGCTTGATCTGCTTGAGGCGGGCGTAGAACTCGTTGAACTCGTTGGGGCCCGAGAGGGCCGCTATCTCGACCTTGCGCTCGTTGTCCTTGTCCTCGTAGAGCTCCTTCAGCTGCGCGGTGGCGTTGTGATGCAGTTCCATGAGGTACTTCAGCCGGTGCTCCGAGTGGATGCGCTCCTTCTCGCCCGCCTTCTTCGTCGCATGCTCGTCCACCATCAGCTTGATCAGGCGCTCGCGCTCCTCGTGGTAGCGGCGCTGCTGCTCCAGGAGCGTCTCCATGGCACTTCCCAGGGGGTTCGACCGACGCAGGTGCAAAAAAAGTCCTTGGTTTGCCTTATTTTAAGTGACAAATGCAAGAATTGCGAGTTTTCGATGTTGCTCGGCGTGTGTACATCAGAGGTGGTCGCCGGTAGCGCTGTCCAACACTGCGGTGCTGCCAGACCGGCAGCCATGCAAAACATAGGGTTGGTCTTGCAGAGTGGTATGGTATTTTTTTTTTATTTATTTTATTACATATTTTATTTGATACGTATGTAATCATTACAATATTACAATATACTATTACTATTACAATATTTACCTTTACTTATGCTAGTTTACTGAGTATTACAGTACTGCGGATTCTGCAATCCACCGGATAGAAATACTCACGGAATTTACTATTTTATCATTAAGTTTTTCTATATTTGTCGTAAAGCTAAACTA
Source organism: Drosophila ironensis (assembly GCA_021223825.1). Classification (NCBI taxonomy): domain Eukaryota; kingdom Metazoa; phylum Arthropoda; class Insecta; order Diptera; family Drosophilidae; genus Drosophila; species Drosophila ironensis. Next base: position 3,476,822 of record JAJJHQ010001034.1, read on the forward strand.
AGTTTAACGAAAATTAAAGCTATTTTTAAGATTATTCTTCAGCAATTTGTATTTATATTAGTAAATTTAATGTTAGGTTTAGAGCTATATTTGCATAACTATGTCTCCCTCTGCTTATTTAGTCTGTGCATACGAATATTTTATATTATTATATTCATAAATATTTTCCAGAAAACAAATTAAACACAAAATTTATTTATCATTAATTTGTAACCCATTCTAGCTATTTTTCGCAAGGACTAAAAATACCACGCCCCAGCGACGATGCCAGATTTTGCCGCGGGCTGTGGTGCGGTCACTCTCCACGTGAAATCATATGATCGATTTGCTGTGAAAATTTTCAGACGTCGGGCAGAAGGCAAAGTAACTTATCGTTTTTCCAATTTCTTGGTGCTGTCGCTATCAATGCAGCCGCCTCATACACGGAACCTATTAGCTAAATTGTAATTGTGACTATTTCAGGCACGATTGTACGTGGATTCCTTTGCAACTTTGATTTTCTTTCGGTTTTGTGCGAGTGAAAAAATCCGTCAAGATGGCATTGAGCGATGCTGATGTACAGAAACAGGTAAAGTGGGAGTGGGATATAAATATAGATACGTCTACGGATACGAATATGAATACGAATTCGGATGGATAAGGGATTTGCAATCAATGGGGACGGGGTGGGGGAAGGGCTGTTATCCTGCGTACGGAAAATGCGGCACAAATTTGTATGGGTAAGGGAAAAAGATGGCGCAGTCATGGGATCCACCAAAGTCATGTGAATTTTTCCCCGTTCCCAAACTCTTTGATAATTATCAATACAAATTGATTGATTGGCATCCAGATGCAGGGCTTATCCTGCCAAAGTCATTGTTGCAGGCTCGATTTGTCTTCGTTCAAATAGTTTGCGTAAAAAAGCCAGTAAAAAATTCGTATTGGTCATGTGACACACGGCCCCCAATGCTGGCCCGTGGGTGGGAGCGAGACAACCAGCTCCGCACACTCGAACTCTCACTCTTTCTGTCACACGACCAGAAAAGTTCCCCCTCCCCCACCCCCTTCCATCGTCGTCTTATCAAATCTTGAAAATAAATAAAAGAAAATGTTACAATTTCTGGTCCTAAACCATTGGATAACTCGCTAATTAATAAAGGGACATACCTCCAAGAACCTTTACCAGGAATTCCCTAAACTCACCCGCTAGAGATTATCATCCTAGGTTATCTAGATAAGCTACAATTTGCCTTCTTACTTCATGAATTCCTGAAATTAAAATAAATAACAGAAAATTTTACAATTTTTGGTACTAAATCATTGTATAATTCGCTAATTATTTCATGAATATACCCCCAAAAACATTAACTAGGTATCCCTTAACCTCAAACAGTAAATAATATCTTCCTAAAATTACCTAGTTAAGGTAAAAGTTACCTGATTCGTTAAAAATTCTTGAAATGAAAAGAAATAACAGAAACTGTTACAATATCTGGTCCCAACTCATTGGATAATTCGCTAATTAATTGAGGAAAGAATAAGGAATGTACCTAACCTAAAACCCTAGGGATTATCTTCTAAGGTCTGTCAAAAAACTAAAATTGCATTCATACTTTATGATTTCTTGAAATTAAAATATATAACAAACCAGTTTACACTTGGTGGTGCTAAATCATAGGATAATTCGCTAATTATTTGATGAGTATACATTCAGAAACCCTAAATAGGTATCACTTAATCTTAAACGCCACGCATATCTTTATAGATTCTAAAAAATTAATATAAATGCTTTTAACAATATAATGTGCAAAAATTCACAAAATTAGGGAATTAACATCAAAATTCTTCATGATTATAAAATAGGTTTATCTAACTTAGTTAAAACATTAAATAGGGATCCAAAAAACCAAAATTCATAATAATAACATCCTAGGCTTATCTAGATCTACTGATATGTGATTATCACCATTTCAAGGTATATTATTTGAGTATCTAAAGATAACACAAAAAACGCCTTAAACTCGGATATGATTCTGATATCTTGTATCTCCAAACTATATCTACAATTAAACCTACAAATCACTTAATTTTGATTGTTACAATATATACTTTTTGGGGTCCATTTGTATTGAAAGATTCGAGAATATCCTGCTGTGCGTTGGGCTAACCTGCCTTGCCTTGTCCGAATTTCAGATCAAACACATGATGGCGTTCATTGAGCAGGAGGCCAATGAGAAAGCCGAGGAGATCGATGCCAAGGCCGAGGAGGAGTTCAACATCGAGAAGGGCCGCCTCGTCCAGCAGCAGCGTCTCAAGATCATGGAGTACTACGAGAAGAAGGAGAAGCAGGTGGAGCTCCAGAAGAAGATCCAGTCGTCCAACATGCTCAACCAGGCTCGCCTGAGGGTGAGTTCTAACCACAATCCGCCACCCCCCCGCAACCTCAGCTCATCCCTAACCATCCTTAATTGGACCTAAATAGGTGCTGAAAGTGCGCGAGGATCATGTGAGCAGCGTGCTGGAGGATGCCCGCAGCCGGCTCGGCGAGGTTACCAAGAACCCGTCCGAATACAAGACGGTGCTGACCAAGCTGATCGTCCAGGGCCTGTTCCAGGTTATGGAGGCCAAGGTGACCCTGCGTTGTCGCCAGGCCGATGTCCAGCTGGTGCGCGATGTCCTGCCCGAGGCCGTCAACCAGTACAAGAAAAAGATGAACCAGAACGTCGATCTGGTCATCGACGAGAAAGACTTCCTGGCCGCTGACACCTGCGGCGGCATCGAACTGCTCGCCCTGAACGGACGCATCAAGGTCTGTTCTAAAGCGTTGTCTTTGAACCTGTTTAAAATCGCATTTTCTTGCAATATTTTACAGGTGCCCAACACGCTGGAATCCAGATTAGAGCTCATCTCCCAGCAGCTGGTGCCCGAAATTCGTAATGCCCTGTTCGGTCGCAATGTTAATCGCAAATTCACCGACTAAATTTTTAAGTGCAAATAACAAAACAAAAAAGAAAAGAAAAGAAAACTAATCTGCTCCAGCATCTACAACACCTATCCCGCTGGAACAGCTAAAAGTTACATGATGTTACAGCAGCTCCACCTCCACCACCCCCCCTAAATATTGAATCCGAAAACAAAGTAAACTCATCCCTTGGCATTCGGGCAACAGCTAGGACTATATTTGATTTTTAAAATTCTTTTGGCGTTGTCTTTGTATAGTGAAACCGAAACGAAACACAAAAGAACATTAATGGTACCGTACCCACACAAAATCCGCGCCTATATACCGCCCCGTATATACGCGTGTATGCCAATATTTACTATATAGTTTAGAGGACACAATCCTAGGAGCATACAAAAGCATAATACGAGTTTGTTAAAGTTTGTTCGTTTTTTTTTACATACATATGCGCATATTACTGAACTGCAGGTCCAGGCATGTGCTTTTTTATTGTATACATACACTTAACAATTTGCATACATTCCTGCCCCGAGTTTCGTTTTTATTTTCAAGCTTCTCGCCCCCCGTTCTGTGTTGTTTTGTAAATTATTTCCGTCGCCTGTAGTCTTTGTTAATGTTTTATAAAACGTCTCTGTCATTTGTGTTTATAATTATCGAGTGCAGCGCCTCGGAGGAGCAGGAGCGACGGCAGCAGTGCCGCTGACAGCCTGCCCATGCAACCACTCAGCATTGTTGCCCGCCGTGACACCGAAATCAAGCGATTTCGCTGCTGCGAGGGCGACGGGAGCATGGGCAACTGTCACCGGCACAAGCTAGTAAAAATAACCACTCATCAATGTCTGTTGTTGGAAGAGAATACACAAAGTATATAAGCAAGCACGCAACACTTATCGCATCGCAAGCCACGACGTAGAAGTATTGCCAAGCAGCCCAAGTAGCTGAATTTGTTGAGCCCAAACCCTTAGCTTCCACGTCATATTAATTGTATTCATTAAAGGAAATATATAACAAGAAAAAAATAAAAACAAAAAAAAAGGAAATTAGAATGCCCCAATTTATGGGCCTGCCAAGCTCGCTGCCGACGCTGCACCGTCATATCATCTGGATCTAAACGGAACTACAGATTATTTGAACCTTGTATTTGAATGTTGGCCAATGTTCATAGTGTATTCTTCAAGCTCATTTTCTAACCGTTACCAAGTAAATTGTTCAAATATGATGAATAACTAATAACTACAAATTTAGCAAACAAATACAAAAATAGCATATGCGTTATTATATAACATCGAGTACTATAAACATTACATGAAATACGAAATGCAAGAAAAATTACTTTTAAACAAAATTTATGTTGAATAAAAACAGTATTTCCAAAAACTTAGCAATATTCTATATTTTTATTGTCTATGGAATTGGGTAATTTTGTCGGGATATCACAGGAATCTTTTCCCCTAAGTTGTGTCTGATATCATTGTGAGATAAAACTTAAAACCTCAAATGTCAATGTCTCCTTGGTGAAGGGTTTCCACAAATAAAAGTTTTGTAAAAAATGGATAGTATACATTTGATTAATTTCATTGTATTTTTATTATACTATTCAGATTTTATGGTGGGGAAAAAATTATGCTCCTTGGCAATGAAAGAAATTTTGAAAAAATATACATCGTTATAATACGTATATGTATTAAATGATACATATACGTATTATAACGATTTACCAAATGTTTGGTTTCGTCCGATAATAATTTTCCGAGAAGTCAATGTCTTGTGACTTAAGGGTTTCCACATATATAAATATTGGGTAAAAATCTAAAATATGCTGACAAAATGTATAGTTTCCTTTTGATTAATTTCATTCTATTTTTTTATGATGTACATGTTTTAAGAAATTTTGTATTTTATATTTAAATATACATATGTACCTATTATCCTTTTTAGATAGATACGTTTTCTATATATACCAAATTTTCGGATCCTTCCAAAAATTATTTTTTTCGGGAGCCCCACAAAACACTATACACTTCTGCGAATTCTATGAGCTGAATTTCTTTATTAATAAATCATCATTTGGGCCTTGGGAGGATATAATAGTGCGAGGGTTTCGATCCGGCTGAATAAGTTGGGTGTGAAAGCATTTAAACTTTAAATCTTACAGCTCTAAATCGTTACATGTCCTAATAAAAAATCACATCGTAGATTTATACGATATATTTTATTGAGTGTTGGGAAATTGGCATTCAATGTGCAACCCAACACTTTTCTGAAAAAGATCCAATGACGACGCCCAGCAAAACAAAAAACCAAACAGATTTTGTTTACATTTTATTTTTATTAATGGTTGTATACATATATGTACTCCATGCTATTCATATTTCATAATTCCATCGACTTTTCAATTTACGACGAATTAATTTTAGCATGCAAGTAAATATTAATCTCTCAAATTTTGATCCGAAGTCAATGGCCGCTTCTTCGCATGGCTTAGAATTTGAGGATGAATATTACTGACGTTCCTTGGTATATGCATATGGGGATAATTTTTAAATAATTGTTTCGAACATACAAACGGGCCACGGCCCTTTCTAAACATGAAGCGTCTCTTCCGACTGGTTATCTAGTTTCTAAAAAGGAGTCGCACACATTTGACTTGCGGCTGAACAATCAATCGACCAGAGGTCGAGGTCTATGCTGGAATTTATTGCAGTGATGGGTTTTCGATCGATGTCTCCGTGGTGTTTGCTTTTATTTGGTACCTTGTAAAACTTGAATCTTTATTAACAAATTGCTATCCGTATATGGGGTATATTGCCATCAACGCGGGAAGTATATTGTTTTGCTTTACGGGGTACAGTAGATGCACAGTTGAAAAACCAAGATATCGGACAGTGGATTGCCAACTTTCAATTTTTAACTTGACGGTTTAACTCTCTCTCCTCTCTTTATTGTGTGAATTTTTGTTGTTATCTAGGTGGAGTTTCTCAAAATGACGTTATTCATAAGGTTAGATTGTATAGTTCGGCTGGCTGTTTGCTGTTTTTTTTTCTTTTTTTTTAAATTTTTTTGCAGGTGCTGGTTCCGTGTTCCAAGGATGGGGTGTTGGGGCGGCGCCGTTTGTGTGTTCTTCCTTCTTAGTCAAATGTTTTATTCGCCATTCTTTTGTTCGTCCTCAGATTCGGATTCTGAAAGGCAATCAAGAACAGAGGATTAGAATAGGGTCTCTCTCCAACGATTGGGAAACAAGGATTGCTTTTTTAGCAGCATGTCCAAATGATTATTGGCCAAATTTAACTATGATAAAGTTATATGGACACCCAATCACTCAAATGCTCTGGCACTAGTTCCCAAATAGCTTTGAAAAACAAACATTTCCAGCTTAAACAAAGGACTTGTGCGCAAGAAGCGACTAGAAGACTATCGATGCAGTTGTGCAAACGATTATTGGCCAAGGATAGCCATAGCAAGGGCTATATGGACACCCAATCATTCTATTGCTCTTGCATGCTGTACATGAACCCTTTAAAATGGTGCCCCAGTCGATGGACGCACTTTAAAAGCTTGGTAAGAAGCATGCCAACAGAGAATATCAGGTACTTGTGTCCAGGTTTTCATTGGCCTGCGTTGCTCTCGGTTATAAAGCAACGAGGCAAGCAAAAAACCCAAATGCTCTTGCAATTCTGTACATTGAAAGTGCCATTTCGGACAAGTCCAATCTCAAGAACTGCATTCGGCTTTCAGCTCCACCTAGAAGCCAAAAATTGACTTACCTTCTTCGGCTGATTGAAGCCACTCGACAAATTTGCGCATCTGCTCGAGGAAATGCATTTTGCCCTTGTTGGAGTGACCGTCCTTGTACCAGCGCAAAATGATCTCCTCGGACAACACCTCGGTCTTGTAGAACAACAGGATGATCTTCTGGAAGGCCTTCATGAAGTTCATGTTCTCATAGCAGAACTCCTGCACCTTCAGGATGAGGGCCAATTCTGAGCGGTCGGTTGAGGCAAAGGCCTGCAACAAGGGGCAGTAGTTCCTCAGATGGCGAACAGCCTGATCGGTGACCAGCTCCTCCTTCTTGTTCCATTCGCCCAAGGACATGATGGTGGACCAAATCTGTAAGCAATCATCAAGTAAATTCCCACTCTAAGGGCCCGCATAGGCGACTCGGACTTACAATAACAATTATCTCGTGATCGGGAATGTTGGTGCGTTGCGAGAACTCCTTAATGTCAGCGGTTATCTCATGGTGGGCCTTCTCATCGTTGATATCATCGATGAGTGCCTGTTGCAGCTCACGCTTGGCCTCCTGGCTAGCCTGAGCCTTGTGCAGCTTGATGATCTCGTTGAGTTCCTTGTCAAGAAAAACTTGTTTAAAATGTTCCTCAGTACGTTTGTTTGGTGGGAAAAAGTCCATTAGTCTGCAAGTAAGAAACATTTAAACCGTGATTAGGGTCTATCTTCCTCTGACATAAACAAAAGCAATACTGTTTGCTTTGGTAGCTTGTACGAAATTAAATCAGCACCCAAATGAAGCTATTGTTCATTTGCGAAATGGGTAAAACTCCGACGAAAGATCTTTATCTAGGAATATCAATTAAAGATGCAAAACTGAGTGATTGCCACATCTTCCTGATAACATTCCCAATTGGGGCCTGCAAGAGACATCAATGCACTTACTTGCTTTCCAGTCCACCCTTCTTAAGCGCCTGAATCAGATATGCAATGCCCTTCTCTTGCTTGAACGTCTGGAACAGCTCTAGTAGAAACTCCAAAGCAATGCCATCCTTGATCAGATGCTCGTTGTTCAGTACCAGCAAGACATTTGGCGGTACAGAGCCGTTAACTGAATGGGGAAATAAATGAAACATAAAAAACCCAGTTAGTTGGAAGCTCTGCCAGCGGGAAAGAAAAAAAAAACTACCAAGAGTGGCAAGCACTGTCCTTGGGCTCGTGGCTTTTGGATGTGGCTGAGTCATCCAAGAGTCAGTATACCAAGAGTGAGTTTACTATAGCCCCGCGGCCGGCAGTCGAACAAGTGTTCATCGAGACTCAACAAATTGATTGGCCGAGCGGGGCGACTATAAACAGCAGTTGGCATCGCATTATCGTTTACTCACCTAACCAGAGCGCAGTCATACGCGCAAGCTTGATACGTTCACTTGGGGTAAAGCCCTTTACGAATAATAGAACTTTACCCATCTCCTCTTCGAACATTTTCTCAAGGTACTTGTACCGTCTGATGAGCTTAACAAATACCTGAAAAGGGAGATTTAATTGGTTAATCATTGGCCTAGTCTGGGGTTATTTATACTCGTAGTGTAAAACCAGTTAGGGACTTTGTTGCAACATTAGAAATCTTTAGATTGCATTACTGTTGAAACAAAATAAAGACAAGTAAATGTGGCTTTTCATTTGGCATATATTGACACCGATTACATTGTTTAGATGCTTAACCGGTTCTAATTATATGCCACTCTACCGCGAGACCCTGTAGCTAGTGTTTTTGTTGACACATTAGAAATCTCCAGACTGTTAGTGTTGAGAACAAACCAAAGACAAGTAAATGTGTCGTTTCATATGGCATTTTCTTGACACCGATTATCTTTTTGAACTTTATAATCAGCTCTAATGAAATGCACGCTCCCGCACCTCGGACAATTGACCCATTCCGCTTAAAAAAATATTCCAAAACCCAAATATTACTTTGGGTTTTTTTTATAAGAAAAATTCCAGCATCTGAATTGCCTGTTTGCACTTGACGTTTGACGTTTCTATAACGATTCAACGTTTCTATAACTACAACTTGATTTGCGCAATATTATTAAGAAAATAATAGCTTTTCAGCTAGAATTCCCATAATATATTTAAACTACAACTTGATTAAAACCATATTATTCGAAATAGTTAACATGCAAGGTTTCTAACTACAATATTATTTGAACAATACCATTAAGAGTTGCTTTCATTCAAGGTTCCCAATGGAATATTTTAAACCACAACTTGATTACGCCCATATTGTTAAGAAAAGCTGGAATATAAGGTTCCCATTAGTTTTTTTATGGCCCATTTAAAACGTCCCTATAACTACAATATATATACAATACTATTAAGAATGGCTTTCATCCAAGGTCCCAATGTCATTTACATTAGCTGACATCCAAGGTTTCCCATTGCATGCGTTACACTACAACTAGATTAAACCCATTTTATAAGATATACGTGAAATCTTAGGTTCCCAATAGCTTTTATTAAGCCTTCCTATAACTACAACTTCTTTGGAACACCTACCACTCCCAAATTTTAAACGTTCCTAAAGCTGAAACATGATTGAACCCATATCATAAAGAATTGCGGACATCCGACGCTTCCAAAAGCTTATATAAGGCGTTCCTACGGTAGAACCTGAGTAGTAGAAGAAGTACCAACCTGTTCATGGTTGCGCATGGCCTCCATGCTCTCGGGCGCATCGAAGATGCAGTAATTTGTGCGCGGCTTTTCGCCATCCTGGGATATGGAACCGCCTGGCACTGCAAACAATTAAAATGATTAATTGACGTGAATATGGGAGTGTGTATGGGGTTTAACTTACCTAATAGACCACCCGCAATCAATATATCAAAGAGAACTTCACCGTAACGACGATAGTCGAGCTTGTTGCCCGCGCTGTCTAGAAATTTAGAGATTTGTTCCAAGTCGCCTTCAGTTTTTTCGAGACCAGCAATGACCGCATCACGGAATCCCGTTGGGTCATATTTTTCTCTTTCATCTCTTTTTCTGGTCTTGATGCGTTGACCCGATAGCACTGGTCTTTCAGTTTTTTGACTCATACAATAAATTGCTGCAACAGAGAAAATGTCAAATCGTTCAGCTCTACGTTTGGCTTGGATTTTTTTTGTATGTTTTTTATTTAAGTTTCAAACACAACTCGACACAATTGGCAAGGTTAACAGATCAATTGCAATGCCAGATTATTAACGAGTTTTCTAGTTTTGTTACTTTTTTTTTTTTATTCTAGAGAGAAGCAAAGAGGTTATAACCTAGAAATATTCCCCGCGTACATGTGCTTTCGTCACCAAGACATTCTCGCGGAGGGAGAACAAGCGCACACACACAAGGGCACACAATCTTTTTACAGTTTGATAATCGAAAGAACGAATAAAAAGGAATGCGAAAGTCAGGGGCGGATTCAGGGGGGAGGGTGACGATACAGAATTTTCAAAAAGCACAAAGAGGGTTTGGCCGCGAACGACACTGAAGAAAACGACAAAGAAACGCAGAATAAGGGGAAATTTTCGACGTTGGCAAAACGAGGTCATTGTACACACAGCACAACCTTTGTCTGCTTTTTGTTTTTTTCGGCTTTTTTTATGGGCGAAATTGTCGCTCTGCGGGAGAGATTTACAATTCGACTTACACTTTCACTCAACGGAAATAAGTTTGGCCCTGTTTGTTACTTCCGTTTCCGCGTGTCCTCGTCAAAAGTCGAAGGTGGACGGTTCTAGTGTGTGCGTCGGTGAGAGTAAAATTGGGTAAGTGTGTGGATGTGTGTGTGAGTGTGTGCGCCTGTTGCTTTTGCTCTGCGTGTGTGCGAACGTGTTCAAGAATTTGTAATTTAATTTAAGCTCGCGCAGCGGCTACCAACACCAGTGCGTTCGTGAGAGACACACACACAATGCCACAGAACGGGGATCGGCTTGGTTCTTTTTTTCTTCTCCTGTTCGCCTTTCCACAGCCTTCGTTAGTGTCTTCTTCTTGCCCACGAGCTTTTGCCGCAAAAGAAAACTGTAAAATTGACACGCACGCACACACACTCAACACAAGGTAAGGCGGTGAGAGAGAAAACCGAAGAATACTTTTTGTAACGGAATTTACGATTTTCTATCTTTAAAATCTCAACGTTGACAATTTTGCTCAATTCAAATTCAGACAATGTCCGGAATTCTATTTTTAACAGCTATCACAATCGGTTACTAGGTATATTCGTTACTATGTATTTATTTATTTGTTGTTCGGCTGCTGTCTGCCTGCCTGCCTGCCTGCGCGCACCACTTTGTTAAATGAAATTCAGAAAGCGAATGACACACGAACGCCCGAATGTGGGGACGAAGCGGTACGAGCCGATAGCACGAAGACATGTGGTTCGGCGCCATTTTGAAGAGCCCGAACAAAGGGGGAGGGGCGAGAAAGAGGAAGGGCAGAGAGGGGCGGAAATCGCCAAGAGGGGGCTCCATGTTCTCGGGCATTATTGAACAATATGCACATTATATACTCGTACACGGCGGTACAGTCGGACAAAGGCTGCGAGCGGAGTAATCGCATTATTTTCTCAAGCTCAATGGGATGACTAACCTCGCCTACGTACGCACACGTAGCCCGTACATAACCTCTTTTTTCGCTCGCTTATTTAAAACCACAATTGCTCGAATTACCCGCTTAGCCTAGTTCCACCTATGACTAGTTGGTTTAGAAGGGATGCAGTACTCACGGTTAAAACAAAAAAATCTGTTTTGCTGCGAATAGAAAATGCTTTTCTTGAGCAGTTTCCTTTAGCTTCGTCGTTGACTCGCTGGGTTTTTTTTTGTAGTAGATAGAGTTTAGAGGTGGCACCAAGGCGATAAATGCAAGCGATACTCATCGACGCTATGCTTTGGCTGGGCACACTAATCGTGACTTCCAGGAAAATACTGCTTGGGCGCTGGGAATAAAATCGTCACACTTTCGCCGGTTGATAACAAAATGTTGGAAACCAATTTAACTGATTTGCCGGATGTTAAGGCCCCGGACCTCACTTTTGAGCACCTGAACGCGGTCCTGACGAGCCTGCGGCCTCTCCAAAGGCACAGTTTCTGTGTCGAGGCCCAGAAGGCGCAGGACGTGCATAAGGTGAGACTGGCTCTGCCTTCTACGAATTCCTATGCTAACTTTTTACCTTTTTCAGCTCAACGAAGGCTTCCTAAATATGCTGAATGACAACCTGAGCCTGGAGGAGCTGGTGGCCCTCTACTCGGCCTCCACTTGTCTGTTTTTGCTTATGAGGGACATGGGCTACCATCAGCGCTTGGAACTCCTGAACGGAGCCTTCAACTACTCGGACACTTTGAAGCCCACAATGATCCATTATGCCACCACGGAAATGATCCGCACAATGAAGCTGTTCGCGAGTAACTTTGAGTACCGGTATGTGTACCTGCTGGAGACTATTCCGCACATCCTGGTGGCCAGCGACACCGGAAAAATGATCTCCCTGAGCCTGCTGCGGGCCATTTTGTCGCACCTGTCCGACACCGACATCATCCTGTGCATCCATCGAAGCGTTAGTTTTGGACCCCTAGCCGAGACTCTGTCATAATCTCTGTCTCTTCCTTAGCTGTCCGAGGCCGGGGAAATGGTGCGCAAGCTCAGTGTGGACACAATCATCGTTTCGTGGTCTCTGCGCAAGACCTATGTCCTGGTCAAGACGTTCTCAGTGGTCATGGCAACCACGGCCTTCAACACGTGCAACCAGACTCTGCGCCTCGCCGGCTACCGGGGCTTCGACCTTCCGGAAGGCTCGTCTGCGATCTGCGAGTGGTTCCGAGACCTCCGCGATCGGCTCGAGGACAAGCACAAGGAGCTCAATTGCAAGACGGGGCTTATGGTGAGCATATACTTAGAGTACACCCTCCAAGATGCTCAAATAATGAGTGTTTTTCGCTTGCAGGTGGTGCGTTTCATAGACCACAACATACTAAGCTTCCTCACAGAGACTAACGAATCCATGTCCGAGGCTGGAACGGAGGCGGTTTCTGAGGTGGTTTCTGAGGTGGTTTCTGAGGAGGTTTCTAAGGTGGTTTCTGAGGCTGGCAACGACATCACGGCTTAGGCTTAGTTGTACACGATTCATTATTTGTTTAGGCGCGATTGCAAGGGGAAGTTATGGTAAGCGTAAATTTCTTATACCACCTCCCAAAATAATAAATTTCGTGTCGTTTCATAGGCCACAACATAATGGGCATGTCAGGCTATGTAGTACATATTTTTGTATTAGTTTAGCATTGGAATGTGTTCTCCAAAGGCCTCAATTGAAGGCGGGACTTTTGGTAAGCATATATTTACTATACCACCTCCAAAAACCCCTAATTTCGCTTCGTTTCATAGACCACAACATAATGGACATAGGATTAATCTCAGGCTGTTGTGCATATTATTGCATTAGTTTAAGCATTCGAATATATTATACAAAAAACTCAATTGCAAGGCCCAAAAGGGTGAGAATATATCTCAAATACCACCTCCCATAGACTCTTAATTTCGGCTTAATTCAAGACGGGTCTATCACTTATACCTCCTCCTAAAAAAGCTTAATTTTGATGTGTTCCATAGACAAAAACACATTGGGCTTGGGCTTAGTTGTACATCAGTTATTATTAGTTTAAGCATGAGAATGATTTCGATTGCCAGGATGCACCTTACACCTTCTCCTGAAGAAGCACCGGCTTAATCATACATAATTTATTAGTTTAAGCATTCGAATGTGTAATAGAGGGCGGGGCCCGTCTCATTTGAACTTCTTGCCGCTTTTCCGTGCCGGAGCCTCGACGGCGGTCACCGGGGAGCCGGAGTAGTACTTCGTGGAGATGCGGTTGAGGAAGTAGAGGCCCGCCAGCGAGAAGAGGATGCTGGTGGTGGCACAGACGCGATGGACGATTCCCGCAGCCCCGACAGTGAGCACCAGGCAGAAGAGGATCTCCGGCACGAGCTTGGCCTGGAAGTCCGGCCCGAAGACGACCATCTCCACGTTCGAGACGCAGGTGAGGCCGAGAATGAACAGCCAGGAGAAGAGGTAGCCGCCCAGGAGGACGTTCAACTGCGAACCATTGAACCACTCGGTACAAAAGCGAAGCGTGGCGAAGATGACGAGGCTGAGGAGGCCCGAAACGATCGCCGACACCAGGGGACTCTTGTTGGTCGTGAAACCCGCTGCAAAGCATCCGAAATTAGCGTTTTATACGCCAGAAATCCTTTCAAATGCTTACACATTGTTTTTCCTTAGCCGGCGTCTTTGTTGTACGTGTAATTAATGTGGCCAGCTGATGGTGAAGATTTAAGTTGGTTTCCATACAAACAAGTTTATGTATAAAAGAAAATTAACTTTCAATGTTTAAAAATGTCTTCCATCATTTGCACCAATTTGTAAGGAAAAACAAAATTTGCATCTTAACAGTAAATACATAATTTTGAATAAAAGAAACCAGGACCTTAAATTAAATTCCTCCCAGATTATATTTTAAAATTTTGTTAGTGCTTTAGTTCGATATACCTCTGTATATAAGTCTCATTGTTGTATTCTGCCATTAATTTAATGAACAATCATTTTGGGATTGTAAAATAAAATGTATGTTTATAAAAAAAACAAGAATAATAACATGAATAATTGTATTAAAATTTTTTTTTATTTAAGTTATAGTGGTTAGGAAAACATTAAATTGTGACAACCACTTAAATTTGCCTTACTATGGGACAAATATAATTTAAAATTTGTCACTGGTATATTAAAAATACTAACAATATAGAAAATACTACAGGCCAAGACCACACTCGACATTTAGTATTTTTGTGTAGCGGTGGTAACCCTGTCGCTGGAGCAACAACATTGCACCCGAGCAGGTTTTATTTTTATTGTTAAAATCGTAAATAAAAGACTCCTTCGCAATGTCCGCTTTGTTGAAAGCAGCCACCAGCTCCCTAAGGCACACACTCTTGCAGACCCGCAGCGTGGCCACCACAACGCCCAGGCTGATAAAAGAGAGTAAGCTGAGTTGTTTCATAACCTTTCGGGGTATTTGGTATTAACCGGCTGTTTTTTCTGTGAATTGTCCGTTGCAGTCCAGCAGAAGGAGGAGAACAATGTGCGGATCTTCGAGGGAGTGAACGTGGAGTCGCCGCGCGCCGAGAAAATGCTGAAATCCGCCTGCCAGACCAACTTTTGTCCCGAGTGCACCCTGGGGCTGGACATCAAGCACACGGATGTGTTGATTCTCTCGCAATATGTTCGCTCCGATGGCTGCATGCTGCCCAGAAGGATCACCGGACTGTGTCACCGGCAGCAGAAGAAAATGGGCACCTTGGTGACGATGGCCCAGAAGGCGGGACTGATGCCCAACCTGGCGCCCTCATGGAGCAAAAGGGACCCCAAGAAGCGCTTCGGCTGGCGCAAGTTCAACAAGTACTTCCTCGAGTCCACAATTAAATATTAACTAGTTTTAAATGGGCAATAAATGTGTTGTTTGTTGACTGATATTTGATGTCTTTCGGCATTCCTGAAAGTGATGGAATCACACAGGTGTCGTCTTCCTTTAAATAAGCAAATGATGGCTAACTGGAACTTGGTATTTTTTTTTTTAGCTTAATTAAAATATTATTTATGGTCGCGCTACCTCTTGCCCTCCAGAAGTACAAAATTATCCAAAGACTTTTGACACCTATTTAAATTTAAATATCTAATAGGATGCCGTGTTTTCCGATATTTCCCTTTCCGCTGGTCACACTGGGGCGTCACTTGTATTAGTTTTGTTTTGTTCGCGCGCTCTCTTTGTTATTTGCAAAAATGGATTTCCTTAGCAACAGCAACACCGTTCACGTTGAAGTTCGCCTCAAGCGCACCGATCAGTGAGTACCCGTCTCCCAGGTGTGGTACTTTTTTAATACCACTGCTCCCCTTTTAGGCGCCTGCAGGATTTGCGCTCCACTTTGGAACCTTTGGTGCAGGAGTACCTTCAACACTCCACTCATTTGCCCTACAACGTGGCCTTTGCCCCGAAACTCCCGCGGGACGAGTTGGGCTTGGTGCAGACTCTCTTCCTGGAGTGCGACAATGGCGGGTGCGTGAGCGAGGATGCGAGGCTTAGGCGCTACAGGTGCCACTTCTACATGCCCCAGGAGCTGGGCCCCGGTGCTGGGCTCTTCGAGGCCGGACAAGGCGATGGCGACAATATCGAAAACGTTGTGTCCGCCAACCACACCCTGCTGCCCTCCAGCGCACTCGTGGGCATGTGGGAGAACCTCATCTTCGAGAGCGGTCTCAAGGAGAAGGTGGGTGTGCAAACATGTCAAAATTCTTGGCTGGCAGGGCAGCTTGCTTGTAAATTTAATGCACAACTTGATTTCTAGGCAGTAATTTTACTAGGTTTACTTAATGAGAAGATTCTTATATTTTTGAGAGCGGGCTGGAGAAGGAGGTGGGTGTGTTGTGGAGTTTAAAATACGACGGGTAGCTTGCTGGCAAAGTTTATTTATCAGTGGTTCCGTTCTACTTGTTGATAGATCTTCATTTCTACTGCTAAAAAGCAAATGTCTCGGCAGTATTGGCATAATTGGACTTGGATTTTTGCTTTATTGCAAAAGGCTATAAGAAAATAAAGTAACCCAAGGTGAAAATCAATTTATTTAACAGAATATTCAGCAAATATATCAAGTTAATTTAATTAACCATTCGTTTCGGTCTAGTAAATGTTCAAAGGATTAGATTTCGATTTGTAGCCTCGCCATTATTGCCAAAAGGGAAGGTGGATGCAGGGAAAAATTCGTAGCTTGCTATCAAAGAATATTCCGAAAATAGATCAAGTCAAATTGTGTATTTTGTATGTGGCAAAAAGTTCATTAACCGGCCGTTCCGGTCTATACGAGTATATTCCGCGAAAGTTCATTAACCGGTAGTTTCGGTGTACATTTTGATATATTTAATATGATTTTAATTAAGAAACGACTCCTTGGTAGTATTGCAATCATCAGAAGTTAATTTTCCTGATTATTTGGAATTCTTCTTCTAAACGTTGAATACATTTATAATTACTTGTAATACGCATTTGCTAAGCGTTAATACTTACTAAGATCATAATTAACCATGCCTGATTAAGAGTTAATAAGAGTTAGTCACTTGTTCACAAAGTTGGGAACTATAGGAATTTTGATATTTTAACGTTTCCATTTCATGTTGAAAAACCTCATATTCTTGCTCAATTTCTGAGCTCTTCATAAGCATATATTGTTCTGTTTTCGCTTCCCTTTCAGCTGCTCAAGTTTGCCTTGTCGGCCCTGAGCTTCTCCAGGCACTGCGTGGACATGAACGTGATATCCTGCAACCGGCTGTTGCTGCTGCACGGCCCCCCCGGCACCGGGAAGACAAGTCTCTGCATGGCCCTGGCCCAGAAGCTGGCCATCCGGACGCAGGGCAGCTATGCGTACACCCACCTGGTGGAGATCAACAGCCACAGCCTGTTCTCCAAGTGGTTCTCGGAGAGCGGCAAGCTGGTCGCGCGTCTGTTCGCCCGCATCGGGGAGCTGATTGCGGACCCCAACAACTTGGTCTGCCTGCTGATCGACGAGGTGGAGTCGCTGGCCTATGCCCGCAACAACATGTCCAGCAGCGAGCCGCGGGACGCGATGCGGGTGGTGAACGCGGTGCTGACCCAGTTGGATGCGATCAAGACCTCTCCGAACGTGCTCATCCTGGCCACCTCGAATTTGGCCCAGAGCATCGACTTGGCCTTCTTAGATCGCGCCGATATCCGGCAGTACATCGGCTTTCCGTCCATGTCCGCTGTGCGCGCCATTTACAAGACCATGCTGGCGGAGCTCATGGCCGCGGGCATCGTGCAGCGTGAGGCTATGGAGGCGGAGGACGCCGAGGAGGGGCTGATAACCAATTTGGCCGAGCGGAGCGTCGGACTGAGCGGGCGCACGCTGCGCAAACTGCCGCTCTTGGCCCACGCCCAGTTCACCGGCAGCCAGCTGTTCGAGGTGGGCCAGAAAATCAGTCTGTCGGACTTTCTCGACGCGATGATGCAGGCCCTCGAACATCATTTGGCCGAGCAGCGTTTGCTTAAATTGGAGACCCTTGAGGCGCTCTAAGCTCTGAATCAACATCCAACCAATTTCCCATAAGCGAATGCGAAAAAATAGATACACGCCACACTACCTTTCAATACACTGTGCACTTCAATATCAAATTTTTCCTTGCAAATGAAAAACAATCCGTGGCGGAGAGGGAGGCGGAGGCGGTGGCACAACCCCCTGTTTGCTGCTTCGTTTCATTTGCACACGACACAGAGATTTTCCCATTTCTTTATCCGACTTTTGATGTGAAAATCAAGCGTGAAATCTTGTTATTTGCTTGCAAGCTCCTACATGGACTGCCCATTCAGCCCGCCTCCCACGCCTCCTCCACCGATCCCTTTTGCGCCCTCCACGTCGATGTGCACAGACATCGGACCCTACGCAATCTCAGCACTTTTGCGCTGCCTTCCCTTCACATTCGAGTGCTGGAGCACTCTCAAGTCCGGCACACATCGAATCCATTGGATAGTGGTCAATGTTGCCCGAGTGGCTGTTTCAGCCAAATGGAAAAGAATACATCCTACAGGATATTGCTACTATGTAATCACTAAACTATAAACAATGGATCCAATCTATAAATTTAACCATTTTATATACTAATTTAAAATAGAGACTAAAATATATATTTAAACACGGCTCAATGTATTTTGAAAATATGAGTTTAATCATCTTCACATTAAAATATATGACTGAAAGAGTTTAATTGTTTGGCTTCTTTTTGTGACAGCACTAGTGGGTCCTTTAGTGATTCAGGAAGTTGCGCCAAAAGGGGCACCGGATGGAGGATAAGGGTAGAAAGTTATTGCAACTGCAAGTGACGACTAATCAAATTCGGTTGACAATTTGATTCTGTGTTGATTCTGCCTGTTGATCCAAATCATCCGTTTCGAAGCCACTCACTCAGTCGTAATCTCTCAGCTAAGTCCAAACGAATGCGAATCCGGCCATTTGAGGGGTAAGTTTGCGCTCACTACTTTAATCCATTTCTGGAAGTTTTGATGTGGTAGAGGCTTAGGAAATGCAAGGAAGGATAGAGTTATCACTGCTTTATTATATTCCCTGATGAAAAGATGTTCAAACCTACCAAACTTGCAAAAGGACGGCTTCCATCGAAAAAAGGAAAAAAATGCGTTATCACCTAAAATTTTTGGGGAAAACTTATACGAATAAAACTACCTGGAGTGCTTTAATCGGGCTAAAATAAGCCACCTCGAATTCCGGACTTATTCATAGTCTGGGGCATTTCTCCTTCGCTGATGCTGGAGATTAGAAATTCATACAGATTCAGATGGATTATAACGTATTGAACGTACCCCTGAACTACTTATTATAAGAATCAGGTATTAAAAATGAATCGCATCAAGCCAATCAAACAAATACGAGCTGCTCTAGCTTCCAAACATGTAAAGGTTATTTAAATATACTATTTATACTTTATAATAACATAAAACACAGAAGAAACTTATGCTGCAATTGTTCAAGTTTAAAGCACCGCCCGTGTGTCATGGCTTAGAATTGTTTGGTGCTCGGGCGGCTCCTATTAAGTCAGGTGAAATCTCAACCGAAAGTCGTCCATAGATTGGCAAAACAGAAGCAGGACGGCAGGCAGGCAGGTGGCAATAAACTGGCTGGCTGACAGTAAAAATAGACAAATAGGGGCGCCATCGAATTATGTGAACGGATAGCTGCAGGGCTAATAAAATGTAGATGGGCGCACCGGCTCGGGGGAGTGCGATAAAATAGATTCACGTTGATGAAAATGTGATGCGATGCTCATGTGCGATTCCGCCCATTGTCCTCCTGCTGGGGCATATAAAATATATACGGGGGTTTATTAGCCACACGGCAACGCAATCGCATCTAAATGGGCCACCGGAAAGGCAACTGGAGAAGCATCTTACGGGTATGCTGGTGCTTAGTTGATGTGACTTTTCCCGGCCATTTAAAGCTCTTCGGAATCGTTTTCATTAAGACTTTTGGATATTTTTACCTTTGTACGAGTAGATGGGAAGTATGCGCTGTTTGTGTGCTGCAGTCTTGTGCTACAACTATTATTTATCTGTTTGTTTACGTTTTATTTCAACAGCATCGCCTGCGATTCCAGCTGTACCAATTTCAATGCTGTTTGTACGCTGCATCCTGTGAGTATGGCATGGGCCCACCCCCGTCTAAGCCCCAACCATTCGATGTCTTCCAGTCGCCTGCTGGTTTTGCAGTGCAAACAATTGAATCTGTGTAAACATACACCAAAAGAATAGGTTTGCAAATATGAGGCACAAAGGATACACATACTTAATATATCTGCATCCTTGTACGTAATGGGATCTCTTTAAATATCCTTTGCATTAAATCGACATAGGCTAAACTTCTTGTGGCTTCAAATAGCTTACGAAATGTATGGCAAGATGAATATTCAATGCAATAGCTTACTGAGAATAATTTCATAATCCAGGGGATTGAATAGCAGTTTGCAGTAAAGTTCCACAAGCAGATATTCAATATTCCATTTGAAATATCCCCCATTGTGATGCGAATAGAACATATATTAACAGCCAAGTGTAATGGTCTCAGCTATCCATTTTTGCACTCAAATGTACAGCCTTACCTTGACAATAGTGAGCTTAAATGTTCGATTTCTGAAATTTCGTCAAAGCGGAATATCCACCGGCTGGTAGTCTATTTCTTTATGAGTGGTGTGAGAGATTCCTCATGGCATAAATTGCAAAATAAATGTGCAATGTATTCCGAGTCGGTTGCTTTCCCCGCCCCAACTGGCAATCCTTTTTCGATCCCCGATCCGGGGGAAGGTCCTGCCTCCCCCGCCGCTGCACAATCATGCAGAAGCCCGGAGAATTGAACCATTGATGGCCACGTTTATTTATGTTTCCCTGCTCGGTGTGCATGCGAAGCCTGTAAGCAGGAGCAGCATTTTGCAATTGCATTTCAGCAATATGGAAAATTTTGCTTCCCACTACAAATGCGCATTGTTATCCAATGCGGCGCTTGTTGTTGTCGTTGCTCATGTTTTTAGCAAGGCTGGAAGCAATTGTTTCTTGTTTATTGTTTGGATTTGTAAGCTCTACCGTTTTGCGGAGTTAAGAAATTTAAATTTTCATCCCGATTTTCATCGGCGACAGTGAGAGCTTTAAAATTCCTCACGCTTCATTGGAAATTGTTGTAAATTTACACTAGCTTATAATATCAGAGTCGTTGGGATTTGAGTGTAAAGCGTTTGGATTAAAATTTGATTGGTATTCTGCATTTCAATCGATTAGCCATTTTGATTCAAATATTTAAACTTTAGAGATTGTATTGACTTTAAGGTAGTCTAAAATATAGGGCTGATTTGAGTTTTTGCCAATCTTGGCCAGGGCCGCTTGCAACCACCAAAGATCGGGCCGATTTGATTTAATTTCAACTGCTGCGGCTGCCAGACGCCGACGATATGGCTGCGGCGCCTTTGTTGCCACAACTCGACCATCCATCCGCCCCGTGCGCCCCCACTTTGCCCACAATATGCAGCTGTTGCAAAAATGTTCGCGGGCCTGGATGCTTGAAATTGTTTTGTTATTGAAAAGGGTCGTTAATTATGTAGATCTATTTTTTGGCCAAGAATTTCTGCTGGCAACTTTCGGAGAAAATAAATATGAAAATATGGTGGAAAAGGCCCGCGGCAGCTGCCCGCTATCCCAACGCCGGAAAAGGCTAACAAGAAAATATTCCTGCATTTAATTTCAGCCGCCAATGGACTCGCGATTTCACTATATTGTAACCTAAAGCTTTTGGCAGGAACGTTTCAGTGCGATCTGATACGCTGTTGGGAAGTCTGAAAATGGGTTGTCAACAATATTAGTTTACAACTTGGCTGCATAATTTCGGTATTGGATGCTCGGTTCTCCATGCCAAGCGATAATAATCGTCTTCACCCCCAAGAAGTCAAACTAAGCAGAATGCACCATAGTTGCTCCGAGGTGTTCTCAAATGTAATTTGTTAAATAGAGGATTTTAACCAAGTTTGTGTTGCTTACTTGATAAACAACAACTTGGTATAGAAGGTTTAAAACTGTATTTTTTATGTATATTGCATATTATAATAAAAATGTAAAACACTTACGAGAAACTAGAATTGAGAACCAGTCGAAAATCCATGCGCATATGTACCGTCGTGAGCGGGTGTGTTATTTATGCTTGGAACGTGACTGGAAATATGAAATGCAGTAAATGTGTTTACTTAAATGAAGTGAGTGAAAATTGACAAATACACACACTCCCTCATACACACTCCCTTCTAAAAGATGACTAAAATGCAATGGTGGGGCGGCTGGAATAGGAGGCGTGGCCGAGTCACATCCGTCCGGAGAGCTTAGGGCACATGAGAAATACGCCAAAAATGGCAACGACGCTAATCCCTTGGCCGGCACAGCTCCACACAAACGACTGCACAAAAACAGTGGACACTCCGAGGGACACCCACAAATAGTGGGACAATTTTCCAATGTCGGATTCTTTACTTTAAGGAATATATAAGGAATAAAATGTTTAAAATTAAATATACAATTATTATAACCCCGTTGATCTACTTAGCCATGTCCATTCGCCCGTCCGCCTGTTTGTACAAACGCCTGGATTTCCAAGACTTTATAAAATGTGAGAAAACTATGCGGAAACTATACGTATTGTATATTCGCGGAATACCGATTAAGTCAAAGCCTACCCACTATGCTTTTGTCAATCACATTGAGTTTTGCCAGGCTGTTTTATGTTTGCGAGGCTATCCTGTAACATACACATACAGCGCGGAAATATGTCAAATTCAATAACATCCAAAGTGACGTGCTTCCTGACTTAACCCCTCTAAAAACCCCTTCGTCCGGGCAAAAATCGGAGGAAAAAAAAGGAAGATGGTGCAGCCAACGGCAACTGCGGCGCCGAACTCTGGACAATGGTAGCCCAGGCAAACTGCTCTTTTGCACATTCCCCCGTCGCCGGCATTACAACGTTTCCTCCGCGCCCTGGCCTTATAAAAATGTACGATTTTTCTTCATTTGATGAAACGAAATACAATTTCTCAACGGCCAACTCAACTCAACGCAACCCAACGCAACGCAAAAAAGTTGGTTGCAATTGCAATTTTCTTGCCAAATCAGTGCACGCTGCTTGCTATATTGACATTTTTAAAAGCCAATATTTCTCAAACTCCGAGACCCATTTTCCTCCAGCAACTCAGCCAAGTCGGAGAGACACACAAAGTACGTCCAAAGTTGGATGCACGAATTAATTTATTTGACTTTTGCAATGTATAAATATATATTGAATGAGCTGAACGCATTCAAGGAAATGAATTGCGTGGGCCGCTTTTTCCGGTTACTGGGGCACAACGTCGGAAACTGCCGTAAAAAGTCGTTACATTACTTTAAATTACAGTGCCTTTTTCAAAGTAAGTTGTTATTAATTCCAGACCTGAATTTACGAAATCCACAAACTCTTACGTTTTTTGTAAAGCAGTTCATTCAATATGTTAACAAGTAAAAAATTGAGAAGCTTTAATTCATAATATTTTTAAGCAGCTCGAATTAATAAGGTTATTTCAACCAAATATATCCGTACGAAAGCCCTATCTATTCTTGCACAGACTTACAGACCATGCGCTCACGGGGCGTATACGTAATATGCTCGCAAAAAGTTATAGTTGCAACTTAATCTCAAATTGCTTTGTTGCACAAATTTTAAAGCCTGCCTTGCCTGCTAATTAACTGCAGCTTGGACGACAACAAACAGGAGATGAGTCACCTCACTTTTCTTCACGCTGCCATTTGTGTCGCTGCAATTACTTTGATTAATGGCGGTGTGGCTGGCACCCACTAAGAATGCCTGCGGTTTCCCAGGCCAACACCCCGGCCCAGTAGGCTTCGACCCTCTGGCCCTTGATTGCCGGAAACTGCGAACGGGGAAGCCCCGAACTGGGAGTGACAGTCGAACGGGGAAACTTTTGTACTCGTCCAACTTTGGCAGGCGAAAACTGCAAACGCAAATGAAATTAGTGGAAACTATTTGGGCATTTCCGTGGCACTGAGGCTACTGATTGCTACTACTCCTTGGCAATTTCCAATAGGCTTCGATAATCGAACACAGGAAAAATTGTCCATTGGTTTTCGCTTTTCAAATTAGTATACCTGTGTTTTGCAAACGTGGTTTAAATTCAAGATGTTTTCCATGTTTAAAAACTGCAAGCCTGTGTATGTAAGCTAACATTCTAGAATTACCTTTCGTATTTATTTACAGTGAACATATTCGCATCCGATTTCACATTCAAATTTCCCAATGCCAAGTCAAGTTCGTGACGCGCGTTATTTCTAATTAGATTAGGGTGGCCCGATGGCCCCAACCACGCCCAAAATGACCCGCAGACTGGGACGATTTGATTGCCATTTGGTTGCCGGCCGGCTTATTCGCCATGTTCGTTTTCGTAGTAATTTTAATTGAAAAAATTCTTCAATTTTGCCATCCATCTGGCGGGCGGGCGGTCAGGTTGGCCCAGGCCCAGGCCCAGGCCCAGGCACATTCTCATCTCGCCTCCGACAGCCGTAGAAATGTAATTAGTCCCCTGCCCTTCCAATTCACTGCCTGTTGTCTGTTTGTGTCAACTTTTCAATTAAATATTCATAAAAAATGCAATTTGCCAGCCACTTCGCTGGGCGGAAAGATATTTTGCAATTACGTTTAAGTGCTGCATAAGGTCAGGCAGTCGCCGCTCCTAAATGCTTATTATGCGATTGATTTGCCACAGGGCTGCAAGCTGTTTGTTCAGCAGTGAAGAGTTGCGTATTCCCGACTCTGTTTCATTTTTTTCCATAAAAACATATTTATTGGTATGGTTTTGATTTTTATTTCCATTTGACGCTATACCAAAGAGGCGTAATTTGCTTTGCCAAATCAGAAACAGTTTATCCTTTATTTTTTGAAGCTAGGCTCGCAACATGTAATGTATTTTTCCAGGGACATTCTACATCTACAGGGCCTGGGGATATGAATATATTAATTAAAAATCGCTTAAAATGAAAATAAACAAAGTCTTGCCTTTGGATATAGTATTTGCAGTGGTTTCTACTAAATAAAATATTCTCTAGCACAATTTAAGTGTGGAATGACTCTCCCATTCGCGGGGGAAAACAAAACCGCAACCTAAAACAATCGAATCCACGACTTTGCATCCCTGACCGGAGGTTAATGCTTGGCTGGAACGGGGGAATCTTTAATTAAATTGGCCAGGTGATTTGGCCAGAAATGGGTGAGAGAAGCGGTTCGCTAATTTTAGCCGAGCCAAAAGAAAGCTTTGTCTTGCATTTTCCGGGCTCTTTGTGCAAGTGAAATGGCGATAATTAATCATTGCTACTGCGGTTAGTTGACCGCTGTTCGATTTCAGCTCGCCGTTTTCCGTGACGTGCGATTTGCGCTACTACCCGTTTGAGCTACTCTCGCTAGTTTAATTAAAAACCACAATTCTCTGCGGCAATTGGCGTTAGTTATTGGCCCGCGATGATTTGCCACTTTCGAGCTTACATTGTCACTGGCACGTGTTGTGGGTCCTTGGATTGTGGCCATAATCACGGGGAGGTGCATCTACTCCACGTACATGGTGCGCAGCAATGCGAAGAATTTGTACGACAGCTGCAGCAGCTGTAGAAGGAGCGGGGCGGGTTATTGTGTGGACTGTGTGCAAAGGTTACAACTCACATCCGCCACGGTGACCATGGACACGTTGAGGAAAATCGTGGCTCTGAGGCGGCTGGGTTGCTGGGACCTCTTCACGATCAGCACCAGCATTTTCCGGTAGCGCAGATCGCCGTGGAACCAGTCCTGGTTGTACACCGCGTTGCCAATGTTTTCACTCTGAATGGAATCGAGAATTAATCAATAAACTTTCTAGTTATCCTAGTACTCACTGCATCGATCAGGCGCTGGGCATAGGTGGTGATCATGAAAACCTGCACCATCGCACAAAACAGGAAGAGGACGAGCATCACCAGGTTATCAATTTTGCCGCCGATGGTCATCTGGAACCCCACAAAGCAAATGATGAACGCCGAGGACACGAAATTACACAGCAGCGAAACGCCAAATATCTGGTTAATATCGTGGCAGAGGTGCAGCAGCTTTTGATGGTACAC
Source organism: Drosophila ironensis (assembly GCA_021223825.1). NCBI lineage: Eukaryota > Metazoa > Arthropoda > Insecta > Diptera > Drosophilidae > Drosophila > Drosophila ironensis. Next base: position 3,502,799 of record JAJJHQ010001034.1, read on the forward strand.
CACCACAGCCTGGAGGAAGTGAAGATCCTCCTGCGCGCTGGCCTTGCCCGCCACATGCGTCTCTATGTGCCCGGCCAGGCGGATGAAGTGCATCACCAGAATGGTGACCATGGCACACATCAGCATATCGGCGGCCAGCTGCCCGGAGAGGCAGGCCTGGCCGGCGATGTTCTGCGAGACGTACATCACATAGTAGCTGGCGCCGGAGCTCCAGTCCCAGGGCACCCAACAGTAATAGGGCAGCATCCGCTCGAACTTTCGGATGCCCAGCCAAAAGTCGCAGACCAGCCAGTAGACCGCCCAGTACAGGTTGTAGGTCCAGATCAGGACCAGGTGCATGCCGAAGTAGAAGACGCTGTAGCGCCGATATCCGCCCAAGTGAGCCTCGGCCGCATACTCCTTCTGCTCATCTGCTCGGAAGGGATGCAGCTTCTCCATTTCGCGTACCACATGCGTGGTTTTCTCCCTCTGCCGCCAGATGTGCCAGATCTTGAGGTCGCCGACCACCACGAAGCCAATAAAGGACATATTCATGGTGGCCTCCAGGAAGTTGCTGCCCTGTTCGATGGCCAGGAACACGTAAATAAGTTCCGAGAGCAGCACAGCATTCAGGTTCACCATTTGAGCCGCGAACAGCCACCGCAGAAGCTGCTCCTTTCTCTGACTGCTGTCCTTGTGGTCGTAGGCCAGCATGCCGATCGAGAGGTAAAACACATTGGCGTACTTGAGGAAGTCCTCCAGGGAAACGATCCCCGACTTCTCAGCTTGGCTGCTCCTTCTGCGGTTCTCCGGTGCTGTCATTTTGGATTGCCTACTTTTCAGCGCCCTCACTTGGCTTTTATATGGCCACCCGAAACGGGGGTCAGAAGCGGAAACATGAGCCGCTGATTTAATAATTCACTGTTGCCACACACTCCCGACATTTGTGACGCCCACTTGATTAGCATGTACACGGGGAGCATCTCTCAATTAGGGCGTTGTGAACCCGTCCAGTTGGTCGTGGAGGGGCGTGGCTAATTGGGCCTAAGTCGAAATCGATGACTCCCCCAATTAAGTGGCTGCCAGTTGCTTACAAATGCCTGCGATTAATTCAGCCACCGAGGAGTATTAGATGGGTCAACTGTGCGTCAACTGTGGCAGTAATCTCGGGAAAATTTCTCTTAAAAAATAGTTGAAAAAGGTTAATAATTGGTTCTCGTTAATTTGTTAATTGCTCTGTTTGAAATGTCATTGGATTATTTGTTTTCGTAACCATAACAATTATATTCGTTTAAACTTTAAAGTCTATTGTTTTGTTTGCATAAAAAAAACAGAAAATGTAATTACCAGGTTTCAATCCGCTTTTTTGTATATTTACAGGGCAAACTTTATTAAAGTTCAAAGCTTTTCTTAATTTTTTCAGTTTTATGCAACGTTTTTTAAGAGTATTTTTAGCTGCAAATAAATGCCATGTTTTGCACTTCATGTTTTGATATTTCAAGAGTATTTGGAGCGACATTTATGTCCTTCCTTCATGACTTGTTTGTTCCTGTTTCGAGCCTTGTTTTTGCATTTTGACCCACTTGTCTTCGCTTCCACAAGAGGGTCTCCCTGACACCAGGCCTTGGTTTTTGCCTATTTCCCGTTTGCATACACAAATCGAGGTGGCATTGCGTTCGGATTGGCATTTCTTCTGTGAAACTGAGACCTAGTTTATGTCTCTGGGATCAAATGTTTTTCCGTCTTCCAATAATGCGAATGTTGCATGCATTCTTGGCCGAGCTTGTTTGTTGCCTCGTTTGTGAGTTTTGTTTTTCCTTTAAGAATACTCGTACAGAGTGGTATGTCTGCAATTAAAATCGAGCCCGGGCGGCAGAGAATGACAGAATGATGTACATTGAGTGCGACATTTTAGCTATCCCGTCCCCGTCCCCGTCCCCGCCCCCGATCCTGAGCTAAATCGGAGCTTGACTAACTGACCTCATTTGCGTATCGCATTCCTAATGAAATTTACATGACCATTCCGCTGAAGCAATGTTAATGAAGAGCATTTATACGCAGCCGCCTCTCGTGCGGGCTCGTGCACGAGAATATATGGTCATATGAGATTTATTCCGAAATGCAATTAGCATTTTAAATATACATATCTCACGCAGTGCACAATTTTTCACTCCTTAATGGCATTTGTAATGTAAAACCAAAATTAATTTAATAAATTGTTGCTTCCACCCAGCCCGGCTGTCACTGTTATGAATATTTAATGCATTCCTATTTGCCACTTCAACGTTTTGTGGCGGCTGCGTTTTTGCTAAAATATATGACGCAAATAAACATTTTGAAAAAAAACTCATAATCGTGTAAAAGATTTTATTGATTTTAATTAATTTTTTTGATTTACTTGTCAATAATCGTCGGTGATTAACAAAACATATTCATTTTGGCAGAAAAAATATTTTCATACCTGGAAGTGGGTTTTATTAATATTTATCTCTCGTTTTGGTTTATGGGTAATTTTGCATTTAGTAATAAAATACCCCACATAGAACATATAACTTATTTTTCTTGAAAATTAAATGGAACACAGCCAAAACTTTTCAAACAATTTTAGTAACTATTTCTTTTTGAAATACTTTTAAGCTCTCCAATTATCCCCAAAAAATGTTTTAAATTTTGATTTATAGTAAAATGAGATGAATGTTAAAATGTTTCGAAACACTTTTAATTCCTTTTCATAAGCCGCAGAATTGCGAACCTAACAAATGATTACGTACTCAATTTGTAGCTGAATTTTGGTTTGCATTTCCGAGCTTGCTGGGGGGAAAATGCTTTCGCTTTTCGGGAAAACTCTTTTTACAGCTAATACTTTTGCAGATTAATCTGCATACATATGCCATGTGTAGGAATGCCCCCTGGGGTGTGGGGCAAGGTCCTTGAGTTTCCGCTTTGCATTTTGGGGTGAATCCAGAGGGCCAGAGACAAAGAAGGCCAGAGACGGTGCGCCAATTTCCTGCCCCATTCCCTGTTGAGGGCCACACCACAGTAAACAAAGCAATTATGTGTGTATGTATAATACCTGCAACAAATATACACACACAGGACAGCATATATAGCTACCTACAAACAAGTGCATGTTGAAATTCTTCGCTGTTGGTTAGTTTGTTGCACTGTTGCATATTATCAAAACATTTGTAGCAGGAAACCCGAGCCCGGGATGGGTTTGGGTTTGGGTTTGGGCTGGGTGAGTGGGGTGCAGGGGCGTCCATGTGCACATTTTGGCTGCTGGCATTTTTGAATGTTTGCCAAATGTTGTTGGCTTTGGCGTAATTGTTACACCAACAGTGAAATGTGCAATGATAAGGCCGCGATGGGTTTTTTTCCATCGCCCTGCTGTTTTTTGCCACCCTGCCACCCCGCGCTCTAACATTTCTATTATTTTTTCGCCGAGCTGCCATTGCCCTCTGCTGGCAGTGTGCCACTTTCCGTGGCAGCGCACACATGCTCCAACTATAGGGTCCTCCTCTCCATCTCTTAATGTGGCGGCCAACATAATAAACTTAATTTGAGATGAGATGTTGCAAAGAGGAGGAGATCGATGCACACGGGCAGGCACATATGTAGAACTTGTTTAGAAGCCGGGAATGTTCTTAAACAAAGCCCAGCTTCCTCTTTTTGCTTAAAAACTTATTTAAATACGAGTATAATGTGGTGGCTATAGTAAATTGTACCAACATTACTTTCAGATAAAGGATCAGGTGTTTCGATGATTTAGTACGAATGTGTGTAGACTATAAGCCGAAGTATTGTAATTCCACATTCCGAATTGTATTATACCAGTTCAGCACAAGTTTGTTTGAGAAACCGGATGCAATGCCCCGCACCTCCGCAAACCCTGAAATTCTGTGGCGTCCACAATTTTAACTCTAGGGAAACTAAATTTGGACATTGGTAAAGCCAATATCTATCTGTGTTGCGTAAATAAGCCGGTTGCACCCACTTCCGCCTACGAAAATGTGCCCCCAAATTAGATGTTATTATAATTTTAATGTTCTAAAACTTAGGTGAAAACTTGGAACCAATTGATTACAGTCGAGACACTTGACTATAATCGTTCTTTAATTTAACTTTAATTGTGTCATAAAATATTTGTTTAATATCATTCCCGCTGTGTCTTGTTTCAATAAAAACCTACTGTGAGCTTCAAGAAATAATTAAAATCGCTTTTCTGGGGAGAATGAATTTTTCATCGCTGGTTTTTTGTTTGTGATTATTCTGCTGCAACACCTGCAAGCAGTCTGATTTAATAATCCTCACATGGGCACGCTCCAAATAAGTTTCATCATATTTCAACCCATTCGGGGTGCCTTCAGTTTTCCAACTTTTTTCCCCAGAAACGGGAAAAACTTTCGCGTTGCGAGTTTATTGGGCTTTTACGTGGGCGAGAGAGCTGCCACGTCTGGGGGTTAAACTGGATTTGAATTGCATTTTTCTGGTATTTAACTAATTTGGTTAATATTTTGCCAGCGCCCGCCAAATTTGACTGCGCGTGAAAATTGCCGAGTGGAAAATAAATGGGGGTGTGGGCCGTGTCTGGCTGCCGGCGGGTCCTTGGGATATTTATCCTTGGTACACACAAAGAATGGGAATCGCTTCGGCTGACTTTGACGCCTGATGGAGAGTGTGTTTGCGTGTGGGCTCTGCGCTTTGTTATGTTTTGATTAACGCAAAATCAAATCAAACGAGATAATGACTCGGAATGGAATTACTTGTGTGTGCACTCAATGAGCCATGCAGTCGCGCCAGCAAAGCATTAATTCTTTAATGGTTTTAACTCCAGCATATTGCGCATACGCCGCGTGGCCCGTATTTCATCCATTGCTTTGGGGAAATCATATGTTATATATATTTTTTCATGTTTTATTTATCGCCCAAATGACAGCAGACAATTGCACTGAGGAATTCCAGTGTGAAGTTGTCTAATATCCGTGTTGGGAGCCACAATAGCAGCGGTCTTAATAATAATCATAACAAATACTCACCATGACCTAAATTTTTGCATGGACACGCTCACTGCAGGCACTGCAGGCTCACTCACAGGAGAGGCGAAGAGCAAATTATTGTTTAAATATTAAACACTACTGTGTGTGTTACCAGGACAATGCATTTTGTGGGCCAAATACGTTGGGGAGACAAACAAAGCCCAGCGACAGACTGTGGGCCAAACTCGTATTTGCATAAATTAAAGAGCCCCCCAGCACCCAACTTGTGCCAAACACATTAAATGCGATTCATAATAGAGTTTCGGGCTGTTGGGGTTCAAGGGATCGATAGTATTCGTTTTTAATTAACTTGGTTCCAAGCGAAAAGAGTTTGCAACATGCTTTTTCTTTGCGAAAATAGATAGACAATCAGATTTCTAAGTTTTCCAGTGAGTTAAAACCCACCATTTATCGTTTCTCTTTTAATTAGAGATGCTTTGACATATGCAAGCTGACTGAAATGTCTGACTTTTCGTAAATGTGTTATAATGACGCTTAAGTCTTGTTAATGTCCTAGTTTCCATATTCTCATTGGCCTTCTAATCCCAATTTAAATGCCATTCGTCGATATTTCTGTTCTGTTGAGTCGCTTCTTCTATTGGCATCTGTAAGCCACTCACACGAATTAATAATTATTCCTTGGTATGGCAATAATCATCATTATTGTCTGGCTCATTTGACAGCAATGTCATTTGCAGTTTCACTTGAAATCCCTTCAATGGCTCCGCCCATTCAACCACTCACCCACGAGCCCAAAGTCTTACCACACTTCCCAAATGTACACGCACAAATTGACGCACAAAATGCATATATTTTGATGCACATATATAGTGTATTGACCAACATAGACACATCCATATATTTGTCACAGCTTGACTTCAATTGCAAAATTGGCTGCTCTTGCGAGAAGAAGAAGGGGCCTTTTTGTAAATATTTCATTCTGGTTTTATTGGTCTGCGGTCAGCTCGTTCCTGAGGTTATAAAGTTAATGAATTGCATTTTGATATGTATTGTGGACATTTCACCTTCGTCCCGTATCTTTCCCGTCTCCCCCCAAACGGCCAGAAGCTATCTCCTGGTCTTAATAATCTTTAAAACGGAAGCCCCGATGGAGAAGCCAACGGAGATTAAATTTAGTCCATGGATGCCAGTTCTTGGGGGTGAATTTTCGCAACCCGCACACGTTCGGACACACCTGCACATGGCGATAAGCTGAGGGGGGGAAATTCGCATTCGACTGGTGTCCCCAGTTGCGTCGATGAGGATATTCAGCCCCGACTCGATTCCATGAATTTGTCATAATTGGCAACGAAGTGTTCCGCCCCTCATTGCTCCCACCAGCTAGCTCCGCCTTGCCAGGGTCCCGGCACTAATCGCATCAGGAGCTCCTTTGCCAAGTTGCATTAAAGTTACATTTCACCTCGCCAAAGTTGCAGGCTCCAGATCCGACTGCAGTATTTGCTAACCAACACTTTGAGGAAAACTAGAGCTCAAGAAGATGGAAATTACCATCTTATAAAACTTGAACAAAAACCATTTACAAAGTTTAGGTTCCAACTTCCCTAGGATTTATATATATTTACAGAGTTTAGTTTATAGTTATTTCATAGCACAAGAAGGCTCAGTATCCTCTTAATTTATAGCTTAAATAATTCTATCGATATCTATTATATAAAATCTATCGAATAAAAGCGATTTAAAATACTTATCCTTTCGTTCGGTGCAGCACTCAACTCTTTTTCTCCTGAATCTTCAGGTTCTCCGTCTGCACTTCTGCTTTTGTCACGTTTGCGACTTGTTCCTCAATTTTGCGCATCGTCATATGTTTGCCATTGTGCGCGCCACGTGCGTCCTGCCGGAGTCCTTGCCTGCATCCTGCGCTTCCAATTCCTTGCGCCATCTTCCCCAGCGATTTCATTTTCGTCGTCCTCGTCATCGTTCTTGTGTGTTTGTCATCGGCAGACCGCATTTTTAATATGCGCATAAATTGGCTGACATTGATGGATCCTAATAGAGTTGCAGTTGCCACGAAGTCTCCAGCAGCGTGGGAGGCCCCAACGCTAGGAATGCCACTAACCGGGGCACAGTGGTCCAAAGGTTAAGACTAGCAATAGGTAAACAACGCTTGATTGTTATAACCATTTCTCTTGCCATTGGTATCTAAAATGCAACACAACGCACGAGCACAATTCAGGACTGTTGAAGTGGCAAATAATATAAGGAAAATCATGTTGCAAGTTGCATTTCCACAGTGCCGAAAGAGGAGGCGGCAGGCAGGGCGTGGCTGCCACTTGGAATTGTTGTTGCAGCTGTCGTGTGCAATGAATACATAAGTGAGCTGTGCATATCGACCGGATCGAAGCTACGGCTGAGCCCGCCCGGATTGGTTTGTGTGACTCAGGGCCACGATTACCATTCGATTGCGTCCGTCTTCAGTATCAGTTGCCGCCTTTGTGCGGGCCCTGCGATGAAAGTAATTAATTATGGCCCGTCGTAACCCCGGCCGAACCTGCTGCCCAATGTGCTGGCTATAATCGCAAGGGTCGAAGAGTCCAGGCCAAATGTCGGGGCTCCCTTCGACCTTCCTCCTCCTTTTTGGCGCCCTTCTCTCCCAGACATTTGCATATTAAAACTTCTGCCGAAGCCTGCGAACAAAGTAAATTGTAATTGAGTGTAAAAACATGTGTTCAGAGCCAACGCAGATAAATACTCAAGCAGGCATGTGTGCTTAAGGGGCGTGGCCACTTACCTTAAATCACAATCATCATTCGAGCTGAAATGAAGACGAATAATCTGCCCAGGAGTGTGTAAGATGTTCTTAAATTTTTGTAATGTGCCTCCGCTCTGTTCCTCCTCGGTTTTTACGCCGCAGGGCTTTGAGACTGCTAAGCGGATTCGACGCCTTCCAGGGGCATTAGGATGGACCTTGCCAGAGGCATTTATTTATATTAAATTTTCAATTAAACTAAAGGTTTGCCATCCTCTTTCCTAGTAGCTAGCTCCGTAAATACTAAACCAATGGATATAAATTTCCGGAAAAATAGGATTCTAATCGCAGGCTGCGAATGTTCACCCTGAGGGCCTCTAGGCCTGCTGGCAAAACTTTGTCCTGCACATATTTAAAGCGATGAATACATTTTTTACGCCCTGCACTCGCTGACTGAACGCTCCGGGGGATTGGGAGGAGCGAGTGGCATCGACTGGGTGGCTGACGACGCCTATCAATGTGTGCCGCGTCCCAGGCGCAACATTTCGAGCGTAAATTGTAAACTTTTGATTGGATTGTGCAGCAAGTGGCATGTGCGGTTGCTATTTCGGGCGGCGCCTACGCTGCGTATACGCAACGTGCGTTAAATTATTGGAAAATAAAAATAAGCAAACCTCTGTAGTAGCTGGCCCTGCGGTTATCCCTGGTCCGCCGCCATCGCCCGGTCACAACTCATTAAAAAGTTTCTCCTGGCGGGCTGTGTTTTGATGAATTTCGCTGGGCTTACCTCATAAAATTGTGAGAACTTAAAATAATATTGGTTTAACCCGAGAGGCTTCCATTGAAAGGGAATTAAATTACGTTAATTAAAAAAACTATTATAAACCAAGGCTTTAATTCATAATTGTTTGACTTCTGACAGGATATTTAAAGGGAACTGCAATTTCTAATGCCACAAATGCTTAAATTTTTTAATTTTTTCTATATTTTGCTTAAAAATGGCATATCCTGATGAAATACATCCATCATCATGAGTAGGGCTTTGTCTATTCCCCCCAATCCACGATTAATTAAGTAATCGTCAAACCAGAAACAAACCGGCGAACAAACAGGGCATAAGTGATTGGTGAACTATGCCCGCGGTCCCCGATCCCACTGACAGCTGTCTGTCAACCGGGCCAAAACACAAAATCAATCAACGTTTGCCATTCGCTGTTCAACGTAGCCCTCCGCCTTCCGCCCTCCACCCTCAGCCATCGCCATTGCCATCGCCGTCGCCGTCGGCGGAAAAGTTGTCTATGAAAACGCATTTTCATTATGAACTTGCCACCGCGTGCCACCCCCGGCCAGGGAGATAGCGCCATGTTGCTTATGAAACTTTGCCAACATTATCTTTTTGCGGCTGTCATATATTTTCTCAGGCTTGCTACTACTTTGACTTGGTTGTTTGGCCTTGTTTTTGGCTTTGTTTCGCTGTTTATTGGGATTTAATCTGCCACCCCCCCGAAAAAGTTAGAGGCGCCTCTTGCTTGCTGCTCTCCTTGACTGCCTTATCAAAAATCAATTTGTTCAGTATTCACTTGAACTAGTGGGGCACGACAGGAATTTGTTTTGCGATTTAAGGGGGGCTCGCCAAACGAGGACATAACGAGAGTGAAGGCGTCGGGCGACAAATTTATGCATTAAAATAAATGCGAATTGTACATTTATGTAAACTTTTCCATTTGGCCGGGCCGGCAGGCGGACCGGAAGTTTAATTTGACACACTGAGTGTGTGCGTTGTGTGCATGATGCTTTTGAAACTACGTATTTATGGAAAGTTGTGCAACAACGCAGCGTCACAAAAAGCTGACTTCGAAAGCCACACAAAATGATTTTCTAATTTCCACATGCCATAAAAAACAGTTGCAGAATGCGATACAGAGCAAGCTGGAAAGCTGGAGGGGCAAAAGAGTGGAAATCGTCATTTGCAATTTACAAACCAAACGGCACAAAATGCACAAAAAATAGGAGCCAACAAAATGGGAGCAACGTCAGTATGTTATGCTGCAAAAAGGAAAAGGAAAGGTATAAAAAACTGTATCAAAATATCATCTAGCGGTCATGGGAACTTTGTGAAATTTAATCCATAAGCAGAGGGTGAGGGTCTCGCCATGTAAGACCCTATTTATTTGCTTATTTGATTATTGCACAGTCACAGGCATAATTTAATCCTAATTTTTGTGAAACAAGTCTAGAAATACACGTAGTGGCAATTAGTTTACTAACGTATCTAAGATATACGAGGAAAAACAGACGGACTTGGCCATATTACTGAGAAATGTTTCTTCAAATTGCAAATCTATTAATATTCAAGTGTTTATATTAGCAGACCTAAGTGAATGTACGTATTTGGTATTTTTAGAATTACTTTTTCGTTGACACCTGATTGACGCTGATGGTGCTCCTGAAATGATTAAGGAAAAGCAATATAGCTGGGGGAAAGCCAATGGAATCCCTGCCATGTCGATGGCAGTAAAATTCGCTTTTCGGATTGTCATCATTGGCATTAGTGTCGGAGGAAATAAACGGAGGCAGCTGGAGCAGCGGTCCAAAGTCAAAGGATAACGATTGTGCCGGGTCCGTTGCCAGAGCACGCGAGCATAATTCCGCCGGAAACGGATGTCGGTTGCTGTTGACATGAAGCCATGTGTCGCTGCTGAGCGAGCGTAAGTGCGCCATTGAAAAGGCCGTGACACAATTCGAGGAGTTGAAGCTGATAATCAGAATGCGCCACCGAGCAAATCAGACAATATTTGAATGTGGGTTGTGTAAATTACACTGGTCAACAAGGTGTTCCTACCTCTTAGGTGTAGTCTCTCTTTCGTCTATTTAAAAGATCATAGAAAGTCCTTGGATTTTAGATTATCAAGACAACAAAATGCCTAGGCTGAGCTCTTTAATTGCACTCTTATCTTTTCGAAAATTGGGTCGTACAGGAATGCCGGACTGGAGGGAAACCGAAACGAGTAAAACTTGTGTACTTTCATCCATTTCCCTGCATAATTTGAATGCAGAGATGAGCACTTTAAAACGGCCCACAAATTACTAACAGACAGCAACAGCAGCAGCAAGCGAGGCCAGGAGCCTGAAAGTCTGCAACAAATGTTTTTTGGGGCTTACTTGAATGCACACCCAGTCAAACACCCCGTCGCACCCACATATGTACAGACACTGCCACGAAACAACAATATTGACAGAGACAATGGCATAATGCATGCAGATGCTGTGTTGCCTGTGAGTCGAGTCGAGTCCTGTTCGTGTGCCAGTTGCAACAACAAGCGTAACAAGCAGAAAAGTGTCACTGTTTTCTTGGCCGGCGGAGGAGAGGGGCCGATGAAAATGGCTGGTTGGGGTTTTTGGGCTTTGGGAGTAGGACAGTTGCATAAACACTTATAGAGCCATTTCGGCATAGTCATCTGAAAGTGCTGCCATATACGAGTACAAGCACCAGCACAGATACTCCAGAGCATGCATGTATGCTTTTGGTCGCTAATATATCTGTTTTCTTTGTTCTGCAAAAGAGCAGGAACAGGACGACCAGGACGAACACTATCAGTTGAGGTGTGGATGCCCTGGATTCGAATGGAGGGGTACAATTGGAAACGATTGTCAAGCCTTTTAAGGTTCCTAAGCTGTGTGGTACATTTACTTTTGCACACAGCTCCCCAAAACATTTTAATGGTTCGAAACATTATGTCTCCAGATTATTTTTGGCATTGCTATAGGTTCTCCATAACTTAAAATAATCGAGCTCTCATACAGGATGCTTACAACAAAGAGTATCCGCTGACCAATACCCGAAATATTCTTGTTTTGGCCATTTTTGAGATGGCTTTTAATCGCTGGCATTCAGGACATAATTGTGACCCTAAACCAATGGCTAGGGCGCCCTGCCATCACCTGTTGTTCGGTTGCCGCAATTATTTTTGAAATATCCGACATGTTGGCCATGTTAGTCGCACACAATACGCTCATCAAGCTGTGAGGAGCCAAGACACAGTACCACCCGAGGAGTGCAAATGGTTGGCATAACTTATTCGGCTGCTGTTGCTAGCGCGCTGCTACTGTGTTATCATTTAATTAAGTTTTCTTTAATTAAGTCGGCATGTGGAGTGTGGAGACCGCAACGATGGAAACCGTGGCAGTGTTGCAGCAACACGCAGTGCCAGCAGCAGCAGCAGCAACAGCCACTGCAGCAGCAACAATATCTGAGTGGCATCTCTGCTTAATTAATGCACGTTAAGGGTGGCAGCAAGGGGGGGAGTTGGCTCTGTGTATAAGCTTCATTTTCACACATTTTCACTCGCTGAATTTCAGTGAACTAAACACTTCGCAAATGATTTGCCGCCACCGCCATGCGACGCATGTGCCAAAGTGGATTTTTGCATTCGAGTTCAAGTTGGGCGCTTTAAATTGTGCATTAGCTGTGGACCGCCAGGACCTCCTGCCCCACTCCCGCCCCTCTACCGCCTGCCGAGCCAGTGACCCACAAAATGTTCATGTCACAGTTGCCGCAGCAATGGCTCCCAAGGTGACTGTTTCATTTTCGTTTGCCGATGTGTTGACAGGAACACACAACGCACCCCGGCCTATTTACATATTGATCTTTCGCGGGTAACATGCACAGAGACAGACAGCACGGTTGACGGTCATAGCCAGTGATGCAACATTTTTGGTTGGCTTAAAACTTACCTGAAATATGCGAAAAGTTTAAGCCAAAAAAGGCCTTCAAAATCCATGGACCTAAACTTACTGTTTCGTTTCGGTATACTCGTTATTCGTGATATTATTCAAACATTCACTTCCATTTGCAGAGCGCTACCTTTGGCATCACTGGTCATAACGGCACGTCATGTGGCATGCAGCATGCTGCATGGTAATTGCAACATTTCGCCCCGACTTTGTCCTTGCCAACTGTCTCAGCTGCGCCAGCTGCAACAATGGCAATGCTCGGGCTGCAGCTGCAACTGTGGCTGCAGCTGATGCACAATGGGCCCAAACATGTCCCCCAAGGATGCGTTGTCACAATTACGCCCCCATCCCAGCCGGGCCCAGACATTGGTGCCTGTGCAACCAAGGGGTTCAATGTTCAGGAACTCTCTGGGTCACCTTGCTGATGGGTCAATCGATGCTTAAGCGCCGGATGGGTAGATGATTGGGTTGGGGCGATAGCACCCGAGAAGTTGACAAACTCCGGCACCAACTGTTTGCAACTCCGTTTGAGAAATTGAGTCAACAGCTTCGGGCCCTGTGCTTGACTCTAACCCTCAACCCTTTAATTGAATCCTTTTCAGAACTTCTCTATGGATTCATTTTGAGTGTGGGTTAGGACATTGCACTTGACTAGTATGTGTTTTTTTAAGCGGGCTTATTACTGTTAATTACCATAGTGTTTCTTCATTTAAAAACATATATATTTCTTTAAAAATACACCTACCTAAGGATGCAGAAAATGTACAAGTATTTTATTTATTTAAAAAGGAAACAAATTGTTTAAAATTTAATTTTGTATTAACCAACTGAGGCCAACTTGACCCCTTTCGAGGCCACCAAAGCAAGCGAGCAGTGCAAACCACAAAAAAGGATACACCAAGAAGCGTAAGCGCTTATCTTTCCCATTCTGGCTGGGATTAGGACACGGCTGCACTGGGCTAATTACGCTGGCCAGAGCACTCTCCCTAATTAAAGCCGAATGGAAAAGAATTTGAATAATTTGTTTTCCACTCTTACGCTTTTTAGCTTGGCAGCAGACATTGTTTCAGCGACTGAAACAATTCGCACAAATGCAGAAGCAAAAGCATTTAACAGGGAGAACGAGCGTGGAATCAAATAAAGGAAGCCGCAGCATTAACTATTTATGATCCTGCGGCTTTGCGCGGTGCAGCACATTTTTCGGCGATTGGTCAAAGGCAATGTTGGTGGTAGCGTTGGGAATGGTTATAAAAAAATACAAAAAAAAAGAAAAACAAAGCACCCACAACAAAACTATTTGGCGCTGCGAATTTGTTGTGTTGGCTTGCTGCTGCAGCCACAAATGCTGTTAAACATAATGTAAACGTTTGCCGATGCCGCAGCAAAAAGCAGCAGGCTGCGGCGGCAGTTGCGGGAAGAAATGCTTCCCTGGGAATGCCTCCCCTTTTGCCACGCTCAACTTTTTATCACCTGCGGCTGACCGGGAAAAGCTTTCTGCCGCCACTGCTGCCCACTTGACTCCCGGCACCTTGGATGATGGCCAAGTTGTTTGTGCTCACAGTTTGATGTTGGTATCTTGGAGTCCACTGATAGCTGCTGGCTGGCGGGGCATATTCATCATTGGCTGTCCCGGCTACGGCGCAAATTTCAATCGAATCTGCTTTTGAAGCTCTAAAAAGTGTTTTTTAGTGTTTTTCAGTGTTTTATTTGGTTCAATTAGGGGTTATATGATTAGATATTATTGTAAAAACACGATTTTAGCATGGTAAATCATTATAAAATGACCTGGTATTTTTCTCTCAGTAAATCTGCCAGATACATTAGTTTTGTTGGTTGGAGTTTAGGTACCTCGCGGTCGCATCCTGGCCTGTAAGTACCGCAGTTTTGTCTCGTTTTGGTAGTTCTCACTTGGCAGAGAAATGAGAACAGCAACTGAAATGAAACTAGAGGATTCCAAAGTTTGGCTTGTGTAACTTTTGGCCAGATATTTGCCTTGTTTGATTATCTGTTTGCCCTGCTGCCTTACTTTGTGCGCAAGTTTGTGCTCTCTGACTGACAAACGTTTATTTGACATGTATTCAAAACAATATTTTGCTACAAACTTGTCCATAAAACGTGCTCTTCGGGCCATTTCTGGTCGGGGCAGGGCAGATCGCAACCGAATTTCTGCAATTTGCACTGGAATGTTAAATATTTATATTTTCACCCGGCTAACTTAAAATGTATGTGCAACATGTACACATATCAGCCCCGAAATGGGAAACAAAGTGCGTTGGGCGTAAAAGGGCTATGGACAAAGTGTAGCCGAATGGGTAAAATTCCAGATGAGGTCAGCCGAGGCAAGTAGGGGTTGCCACTCGCCCAGGAAGCCGACGCTTCGAGCCGGACTCAACTTGTAATTTGATGCAAACAGGTGCAGGTTTTGTCAGAATCCTCTCCTCCTTCAGGTGTGTGTGAGTGCAGTGTTTGTGGTCTGCTAACTTTTGTATCTGCAGCGGTGGGCGGGAGGTGGGTGGCGGGCGGCAGGAGTCAAAAGCTTAAATGCACTCCACAGCACAGAGCAGTGCACGGCTGAGGGAAAAGTTATTTTAAATAAATTTATTTATAACAGCAGAGGAATGCTGCCGCAGTGCAAGTGTGTGTGGCCTGGGTCAACTTTAAGACAACTGCCTGGCCTAAGTCCATTTCCATATTCGTTGGCCGGTCTTTCTCCGTTAATAGCAGCAAAGTGCGTTGGTCAGGGTGGGCTAAGCGGCTTTTGCTTACCCAACCGCACAGGCCAATGAGGCAATACTCGAATGGAAGCTACTCCTTTGCAGCTGCCCTCTAATTGGCCAGGTATTCGAAATTGGTTGCAAGTGGGGGATGTAATTTTAGTTTATAAATGCAGAATTATAATAACCAAGTAGAAGCATCTGTGAGGGACAGCTTCTTGCTGATGTAGATGAATCTGTTTTATCTGTTACTGATGCCTATAGTTAAATATCAATTTAATATTCGAACCATACCGAAATGCCCTGGAACTGGGTACCCCAAATCCCATGAAAGAGCTCAATACATTGGCCAATATTATTTAAAAGTTGATGGATTTTCGACTACCTTGGCCCAGGTAACTCTAATGGCTGGCCAGTGACAACCACGGCTGCAGGGGGGCTGCAGAGCTTAGCAGAAAACGAATCGAAGTTGAAAATCTGCGATGGAAGCGGTTGATAGGGGTGACGAGAGCTTTAAGCCGGATTCCCATACCCTTTGCCGACGCCTGCGAGTCCCTTTTCACAGCATTCAGATCCGGCTGACAGCTGAGACACAAAGCTATGGGGCTGTGGGGGATGAGCCACAAGCAAAGGCACCAAAGGAGCGGGATGCGACAATAAACCATTTCGGTTGCAGTTGCTTGCAACGCCAAAACACCAAAGCAAGAAGCGCTCTAAAAACAAGAAAGCTGCAAGCAAGAGAGACAACGACAGCGACAAGTGGCCTGACAGTTGGCAACAATTGCGAATGTCTGACATTGTTTTCTTTTGGCCAGGCGGTGTTCGCCCAATTCCACTCCTCTCTGTTCCTTTGAGTCGCTTGAAGTAGCGGGCAACCGAAATGGTCAGAATCACTACGGATAATATCAAAAATTGACCCAATTATATCTTCCTTTCAGCAAAGTCATGGCTTAAAAATTTACATCTCTAGCTTTTAAAATTTCGAAGATATAGCAAATGCGAAGGCATCTTAGCTAAACGGACCTAATGCAATAATAATTTTGTCACTAGGTCTTATATGCAATATTATTCCCATAGAAACATGCCGCACACTTCTCATCCGAAATGTTTAGCCATACCTCCCCACACTCATCTATAACCGCGAAATCTAAAAGGTACTCTGGACTTACCTGGTCATAGACTGGGCCTTTTCTTTTTCCTTAAGGCTGGTCCTGAGGCATGGCAACCTTCTTGGCCTCGGTCTTTTTTAAGCAGTAAATCCCCGCGACACACTGCTTTAATTCCGATGGTGCAGCAGATCCCTGAGAGACTTACAGCGAAGGTGACAGTCTAAAGAAAATTTCGGGATCACCTTAGCCTGGCAAACTTTTCCTTGTTTTTGGTCGATCTCATAGACCATCGTTTTCCAATTGAATATTGTACAAATCCAATTGTACATATTTTTGATGTAGCGGATCGCTTGGATGCACTGCTTCAGTTGAGATGATGCATCAGTTTGTATGGATGACTTCCAGCGAAGGTGAAAGTCGATTCCCTAAGCGGAGAGATGAGGCCAATAGGGGTTCGCTTCATATCGATCTCCTTGGTCTTCCGACACGGTGCAGGAAATCGCTTGGATGCACTGCTTCAGACGATGACTGCCTTGGATGACTTCCAGCGCAAGCTACAAGTCGGGTCTGTTGGATGAAGCCGCTGGGGGGTGGTCCTCTCGAGTAGGGCTTGCATTTCTGATGCAGTGTATCTCTTGCTTCAGGTGAGAGGATGTAGCAGATTCTTGGATGACGAAGGACAGGCAGTGAAAGCGGCAACCGGGAACAAAAGGCGGAATATGACGTCAAAGGCCTTTGCAAGCCTTAAATATCTGTATTATAAACACCAGAGTTACCGGAATTATAAATTATGTTGGTAGATTGGTAGATTCATACAAAACTGACAACTTAAACCTATAGAATATTATAAAAAAAAGTTTAGGATAGGCGAAAATCGTATACTAAATTAAGGAGAAAACTTCTATTCCATTTCATTACAAAAAAATTCAGTGGTCGAAACAAAGCTGATGAATATGAAATCCAAATATTTAAAAAAAAAAAGTTTAAATAAAGTAATGTTTTATATTAATGGCTTCAAATTTGGTAAACGTTTAAATAGTTTTAAGGCGTACGCCGTATTGCGACTGAAGTTCAAGCAACCAGTTTTAAATCTCAACAATATAAAACAACTAATTTTGATTTCAATTTTGGTTTTTTACCATTGCAAGCCGGAAAGAGTTAACACCAGAGTTACGGGAATTATAAATTATGTTGGTAGATTAGTAGATCAATACAAAACTGACAGCTTAAGCCTATAGAATATTATAAAAAAAAGTTTAGGATAGGCGAAAATCGTATACTAAATTAAGGAGAAAACTTCTATTCCATTTCATTACAAAAAAATTCAGTGGTCGAAACAAAGCTGATGAATATGAAATCCAAATATTTAAAAAAAAAAAAAGTTTAAATAAAGTAATGTTTTATATTAATGGCTTAAAATTTGGTAAACGTTTAAATAGAAAAAAGTTTAGAATAGGCGAAAATCTTATACTAAATTAAGAAAACTATTTTTACAGTTCCCATTTATAAGCAAGCTTATAAGCCAGTGGGAGAAACAAAGCTGAAATCCGATAGAATATAAAAAAAAAATAAAATTTTTAAATAAACTAGAAAAAATAAATAAATGTGGATATGCCTGTCAATAGCTTGAACGAAACTGCTGCTGGCTAGAACTAGGCAGAATCCAATTGATGGGAAATAGTTAGTGCCGATAACTAGTGTATGAACTCTAAAATCGATATTTTGACATCGATGTTTTGACAAATTCCATAAGCTGGCTAGTGTTATTAAAGAATATGTTGCAGTGTGTCTGCCAAACCATTGAAATTTTGGAGAGCTGAGATATTGATATTAGCAGCTCCAAGCCATGGATTTTTAGAGCCATTGTCATTGGAAATTAATTTTGCTGATCGTCGGCATACAGAATAATAGATGATACTTATTTTCAGCTGCTTTCCAATTGGCGAGGTATTTAAAATTGGTCGCAAGTGGGGAAATATTATTTATGTTTATAAATGCTGGTAACCAAGTATTTTACATGTTTATGTGCAGGCCAGGTGATGCGTTTTACCTATTACCTACATATTTAACTGTCTAAACAAGAGTAATTGATGGGACGGGAAATTCTCGATAACTGAGTGTTTGAACTCTGAAATCGGTATTTTGATATCTATATTTTGAAAAAGTGTTAGTAAAGAAGATATTGCTGTGGATATTGCTGTTAGAGCCTTTGTTATTGGGAAATTCTTCTGCTGATCATATGTGGGAAGGGAGAAGTTTGGGTACAAACTTGGTAATAGGTACTTAATTTGTTGTTCTTGTTGATTTGATCTGGACCTTAGCCCGTAAAAATAGCTCAAGTCGAGTCAGGTACCTTCCATTTATTGGGCCAGAGCGAGGTACTAGTTGTGTGTTATCTTTGGTCTCGGTAATTTCCTGCAGTCGAGAGTGTTGGTTTTTTTGTAAGCTAAAATTACATTTTATGGCTTTGTGTTTGTTTGTGCTGCAGTATTTAATTTAGCTCCCGAACTGTTTACGCGCTTAATGTATGCCTACGTTTGTGGGGGATAAGCGAGGCGGCAGCTGTCAGCTCTGCGGTGGGGGCGTGGCAAATAAACGCTTAACTGCAGCCACAGCCGCCGGCGAGCGTTGTGTAATTACTTGATGTAAATTTATTATACTCTAGCCTCTACTTGGCCATACAAGGCTTATGCATACATACACTTTTATATAGACGCGCTAGGGGTTCTGCATCATGGTTGGTCCCGTTTGGGGCGATAATAAACGAATCCCGCCGTCCCCAGGCGCCCAAACATGCAAATTATGACAACTCAATTTGTCTTGGCAAACAGCGAGAATCCAGAGAATCCGAACTCCAGATCTCCCGGAGCCATCAATCAATCTTTATCAACCCGACGATATTTTGCACTTGCCGCTTGGCGTTAATAAAAACAGGAATCGCACTTGCAGCATATCCTGCCGTCGGAACCATTACTCATTTTGGCACTTACTCCTCCTGCCTTATAATCACAATAAACGCTTTTAATGACACTGCTCCACTAACTCACTGACTGACTGACTGACTGACTGACTGACGGAATGGTGAGGTTGGCAGCGCGATAAAATTCATATTAGAATTTAATCGGGTGTTCAGTCATAACTGTTAAACTGTTTGGCTTTGCCAGTCGTATCAATAAACTCCAATGGCTCTGTCAGGATAACGCTGATGGAGATGGAGATGGGAGATGGAAATACTTCGTTCCGCTCCTGACGTTGGCCCATCAACATTGCTTACACTTTGGGTATTATTACAATTGCATTGTAAAACGGCAAACACTTCAGCAGGGCTCCGGCAAGGACTCCCCTTTTTATGGACCTTCCCTGCTGATAAATTGATTTAAAACATTGTGTAAATACTGGTTCTGCTTGACTATGCAAGCACACACACGCACTCGAAACAATTTATTTATTGGCATTGCCAAAGGACAACAGGCCTCGGGACAACGACGTCCCGGCTGGGCTCTTGCGATAAGGAGCCGGCCTTTGTCGTCCTATTTTGGGCCGGTTCACCTGTTAACCACCGCCCCCGCATCTCGGGCAGACATCCCTCTTTAAATGGGCATTTCGGGCTATTATTGTAGTTGGATACCGGGCAGACAGCCCGCCCGAAGCCCTCCCGCTGACAGCTATTGATTAATGGCCATAGAAAAATCGTCCCCGCTGCGTATACTTAATTTATTTGATATGCCATTTGTAAAGATTCCTTAATAATTGAAGCTCAACAAGTGGATGGGACAGGCCTTTGGGGTCACAAACCAAAACATTTAGCATAGATAAACTTAAAAAACGTTATAGATAAAGTTAGTTTTCATCAAAAGACTTACCTTTACACTATTAAACTATTGATTGGCAATATACTTCAATATATGCAGTCGAAAGCAGTACATTTCATGGAGCCTTGGACGCCACGAGTACCGGGGATTAAAACTGAACTTTTCCGATGAAATAATTTGGGGAAGCTGCTGGCAGGACGTGACTCGTGAATGGTCATAATTGCCAGCAGGCTGCCACGATGTGAAAATGGTGTCCATCATTAGGTGTTGATGCTCTCAAGGCGGCCACATGCCGGGCCAGGGAAAAGCCAAGTTCGCCACATGGTGCCCCCAAAGTCAAGCGAGACATGAAGTCATTATTTTGTTTTTGCCTGGTGTCCTGTCCGTGTTGGTACATCTCCCCAGTCCCGTCCCCCTGCCCAGCCTTTTGTTTCATTAAGTCGTGTGACGAATGAATGGCGTAGCCTCTTGACTGCGCCTTTTATCCAGGCTGTTGGAATAATTAAATAATTTCCTGTAACTGCAACAAATGAAGTCAACACAGACACTTCCGCCGGCTGGATGTCCTTGGGCCGGGCGCAAAGTTTTCCGAGAACAATCCCAGTGTAGCTTGGATATACAAATTAAATCGCATCCGCCCCCTAACATCCTGTCAACAATTTCCTGCTCGCTCGGTCCTTAGAGCTCGCAACTCTCGCCCTTCAACAATCAAGTTTTTAGTTTAGTAGGCAAAAAGTTTTGAGGTTTTTATTGCTTCACAGGCATTTAAGCAGCTGAAAGTGCAGTGCTGCACACGCTCAGCTAACTGAGCTAACCTCCCGGATGGCCGGATGGAGGATGAGGGCTCACCCAACGACCCAACCACCCGGCCACCCGACTCTCTGCCCAGTTAACTAACCCACAAGACGCCCCCTGAAAACCCGGTCATTCGGCCCACACGGATTTGATTGCTGAATGAGGCTCATCACGCCATAATGCCATACCTTGACTTAAGAAAATTACCAAGCTTTTCCCATCGCCTCATCAGCCCTGATTGCGTCGGTTAAGCGTGGGCGGAGGATGAGGAGGTGGCCACCAGCCATGTAATTGTCGGCTGCACACGCACAGACTCGGAGAAAGTCTCTGTTGGGCCCGAGCCCATCCAGTTGCAGCCCCATTTCCATTTCCACTTCCACTTCCAGCGAATGCCAATAAACGATGGTCAGGATTTCGGCAGACTCCTTAGGGTTTTGACTGCAATGCAGAACTGTGCAGGAGTGCTTCTCAGGTGCATATACTTTCTGGCCAAAAAGGGTATCTCTGTTCTGCGAATATTTTCGTGCAACAGCCTAAGAGGGGTTTAATGAAAAGCGAAATAAATTGAAATGAATTTGAATATAGGTTGGATAAGTGATTGATGTGCAGGATTCATTTGAAAATTATGTTTGCGTAAATCTTGTTCTGTATATTTTACTAAGGCTAGTCCCAATCTTTCCTAATTAAAAGGAATAACAATTAACTAAAAGATACCTCTGCTGCGCATCGTATTGGAATTGCCAATATCTGGCTAGGGCATTTGAAACGCTTCTCTGGAAAATACATTTCCTGTGAAATTTTGGCTTTTGTCTGACCAAAGGAAATTTCTGCGGGTCTCTAGTGTCAGGTGGTTTTGGTCAGAGCCGGTCGTTGTCGGTCAATGTTGCTCAATCTGTACGGAAACAATTAGAAGACAATTGATTGTTGTCGTAGCAGCATTATAGTGGTTGACTCTAAAGTTGCTGCAACCGAGCGACACTTGATTAAGCCCAATTTGTCTTTAACACAGACAGTGTCTGGCCGTGGACCTTGCAACTTGCAATCGTGCGATCCCATCCGACAAACGGATTCAATTAAAACGCGAAATCCACTTAATTTTGAATGACAATTAGTGATGGTTGGCAATGTAAACCGCCGACCCGCTTTTTCAACCCCCGCACGAACTGTGTGTAGAAAAACTCTATAATGACTAAATGACTGACAAAATCAGCAACAAATCACGACAAGCCAACGGGTAACAGCAACGTCAACAACAAATCAGACAAATTGCATTAAAAATTCCATGGCACTCGAACAGTGCACCATCCCATCCCTATCCCCTTTTTGTTTGCCATGCATCCCTCTGTGTTGACAGACGGCTGCATGAGTGGCTAGAAGTGGTGCACCAAGGGGGTGGTGCTCGGGGTGGTGCCTGGGGTGGTGCCCGGGTGGGTAAGTGAGCGATTAGTGTCGCATCGGTCTGGCCAAATGTCCATTAACGATAGCCATGACGTCGACAACAAATCAAATCAAATCAAATGTACTTTAACACGCTTCTAGTCCAAGTATTTGGGCGATGGCTTAAAAAAGCGAGCAGGACCAGGAGAGGAAGCGGGCTAAAAGCCGATAACCAAAACAGCAAAAGTGGAAAATGGCAAGTGGTAAATGGTAAATGGCAAAAGGCAATGGGAACACGGCCGAGTCCGAGCTGGAGACTCGGTCTCTGAGCTTGACAATGAGTGTTCGCTTTGGCCGTCGCCCCGTTTCCGTTTCCGTTGCCAGAGCTGGGAAAATAAGGTGACGGCGGACCAAAGGGGGATGCATAGTGAAATCCGCTTAAGCTGCACGGTGTGATTGAATTTCCAGCAAAAACTCTCTCCAGTATTATAAATTCAATAAATGCTATAAGTGAACGTGATGACAATCGATAGGTTAGGGAAAAAATGTTTGCAAACAATGGGATTAATTACATTTAATATGCTTTTTTCCGCACATCGTTGTGAATTGTAAATGGGAGTTTTGGAATACGTTTGTTTTTGTAAGGTCCATGTAATTTGCAGCTTAATCAAATGTCATTCGGGTGGTTTTCAGGGAAAATATTTTCATAGAATTAGTAGTGCACAAGGTTTTTAAAGTTATTCTACGTTAGTTTATCGATATTTCTTTTATGTCCTATAAGATAAAATGTTATATTAAATGTTTTGTTGTTTATTTTCAAGAAGTAAATTTGTTATTATTTATTTGAGAGGTTTTTAACGTGTAATCAGTCATTGGAAATATGATACCTTGTGAAATCCATTGTGTAGCCCCTGCATCCTTACAAATGAAGTCCTTCGAAAGGTAATCTTTAGCCAGGCTTTACTGTTAATAGTGGGACAGTCCATCAAGTGGCAGCAGAATCGTCTCGAACTCGTTAGTTACAAATTGCGATGACTGCTACGGCGACTCGAGCCATTGATAAGAGCTGGACAAATGTTTGGCCAAGTGTGCGACAATTTTAATTTGCTGTGTTTTCAACCGTTTTGTTTTAAGCTTTTTCGTTTATTTTTTTTTTAGTTGCCATTGTTGTATTTGCCAGCATAGTTCCTGTTTGTCGCTGCCACAACGTTGATCGCTGTGTGCGGCACTTAGCCGTAAATCGTCGCCTCCGTTTCCGCAATCGCCGGAAGTGCAACATTTAATTACGTCCAGCATGGCAAACGATTCCGTTTCATTTGTTTCACAATGTGCATGGGAACTTCTAACTCCACTGCTGCCCTGCTATCCAGCTCCCCAGCAACCCGCTCCCCCGCACTCTTGATGCAATCATCTACAGGCCGTTGAGACCATGAATATCATCGCGTATACGCCATGAGGTACTCATGGCTCCGAAATGAACACAACTGAACTGAAAGGACAACGCGAACAGATTGATGCAAATGCCCATTGCAGATGTCGGATGTCGATGAGAAGTCAGCCAGAAACTGGGTTAATTTCGGTCCGCGACTTTATTGCATTCAAAATGGAGCGCAACTATAGACAGCAAAGCGGAACGGGCCAAAGGCAAAGCGGAGTAGGAGCGTGATGCATGAACTCACATATCATGAGCAGCCATGGGAATGGCATCGGGATTCAGGGGATCAATCGTGCGTGGAGTTTTAGCCCGGCCAAGGCGCAAAAGTTGCCATCGGTCGTCGTTGGCGACAGCTGCCCGGCTCAATGGCCGCAACCTAATCTAATGGCCATGTGCAGAGTTTTGTTTCTGGCATACCCGTGCTCCCCGGTTCCCCCAGTTCCCTGCTTCCCATTTCGTCCATTCTGCAGCTAATGCATCTGTTAGTGCCGCTGTATTCCACCGCAGCCATTTCGCTCCATGTCGCATGAGCCGCGAGCATTATTTTTGACCGCACCGCACAACCAGTGGTCCCGAAGTGTGTTTTTGCCCCATGGCGGCACAGGAATTGCCCAGGAAGGAGCACCCATTAAAATATTCTTCCATGGTGCTCTTCTAAAAGTTTAGTTAGTACTTAAACTGAGTGAAAAGTTTCTCGCGCACGAGAATTTTAAAAACGAAACATTTCGCTATGATTTAGAAATTTGTTTCTAAACAACAAAAGCCCCAGAAAAGGCGGTAGTGGGAGGATTTGTTTTTGTTCAATTCGTAAGTATGTATGGCTATTTACATAACAATTTTGAAACAGATTAACAGCGCACTGCAGCTACTCTTTAGTTTCGTTCATCAGTTGAAACCGACGAATTAATTGATCCAGATACGGATCAGGGCATCGTATCGAAAAGGTCCCTGGCTTTGGGCGGCATGGGTGGATTTATGAGGCTTCCATTGGCGACGAATTGCAGCAAAGTTTGTCAACGTTGCGTATACGCCGCATGGACTGCCCTGGGACTTGGCTGGGCAGGGCTTGGCTTGGCTTAGCTTAGTTCGGCCAGCGTTGAGTTTGAAGGAAAAATTAGTCAACATTTTCATGTCCTGCCGGCATTTGTCGTACCTGACTCTGTTGTTTATGGTTGGCTCGGTGGCAATTTATGGCCGCCCATCTGGAGCTTGTCTAATGACATAATTGGAGGCCGTCCGGAGTGCAGCTCGGAGTGCAGTGCAACAAAGAAGCGAAGGCGAAAAAGCGGTGAGCTGTTGGCTTTTGGGGGCTGCAATTAATTTACGATTTTTTGTGCGGACTGCACTCTTTGCAGCCAATTGGGCGTGCAGAGTGGCAGTTGCCAGCTGCCACAGACTTGGGCATATGTTGCCACAAATTATAGCCGCATTTGCTGGCAGCCGCAGTCGAGTTGAAAGCTGTTAAAGCGCCGGTCCTGGAAATTTGCTTCTAGCTGCTTCATTTACTTCGAATTGAATTTAAAGGCAGTGCTGCTGGTCAGGATCGGCTGCAGCATCTATTTCACTTTGTGCGGTTGTGGCTCCCTGCCAAGATGGGTGTGTGTCGGAGCTCCTCCTGGCTTGCCGCCTTTCTTGCTCCTTACACCCAGCTCATTTCCTTTCCCTCCTCGCTTTTTGGCCATCTGCGCTTTCTGTCCGCCCCTGGATCAACATTTCGCTTTTGTCTGCCTGCCAGGGCTCGCAGACTTGAACGTTTTTACCGCAGCAGCTGCGGCAGAGCGTTCAACGTTCAAACACTCGCCTGCTCCTGCTCCTGCTCCTGCTACTGCAGCTGCCTTTGTGTTGCATTACCTAATCCGCTCGCTCGCTGGCCGCTCCCATTTCCCATTTTCCATGCCGCATATCGGGGCAGTGGCAGCCATGTGTTTTGGGAAGCTTTATATGTGGCAAGTAGATTAATTATACCCTGCCAAAGGCTTCGGCCTCTAAGAAGTGCGGCTCAGAGATTCAAGAGTGGCCGATCAAATGATGAGGTTTGTCCTCTAGTTTTATGAATTTCCACTTGGCTTAAATTCTGCAATAACTTGGCCTGTTTCAAAGCTTTATCTCTTTAGCCTCATGCATATATATAAATTTATGGCACCCGCTAGGGGAAATAAAATAAAAACATATTTCTTTCATAATTTATTCACATGTTTGTATTGCGGTATTCCCGTAGTTTGCAGCGAGAGTAAAATAAATCCGTCCATCTGTTACTAAATTTAATTAATTATATTTGTATTCGCCATGAAATAGTTCCAGCGAAAGTGAAAATATTGCCCGCAAAGTGCTGGGTGTTTTCAATGTCCAGGGGGCCAATTGGCATTTCCTTTGCCAAGATACGAGTATTTCCCAAGGAATGCCCAAATGAATTTAGAGCAATTTTCAATTATTGCACAATTGAAGCGTAAATAAGTTGTAAATCATCAATTACCCGACAAAAAGGAGCCGACACGGCCAAACATTACACGGCTCCAACAACTGCAATGGCCAGGGAATCGCCAGAAGCGGATACGTGTCCTATCGCTGGCCAAGGAGCAGCGGAGAGGAACACAGATATAACCTCGGCGGGGGTGCGGGCTGCGGGCAGCGGGGAGGAAAGTCGGCCAGACAATGGGCAATCGTAAAAATAGCAACTAACAATCCAAAAAGCACTCGGCCACACTGCGACCAGGACAAAGTCGAGAACGGGAGGAGATAAGCAGCATCACCCGAAAAGAAAGCAGCACAAACAGTGCACTGAGGGAGAAAATGCCGGGAAAACCGGAAAAAAGAGCTCCATACATTCAAAAGGAAATGAATGCATTACCTTTTCACTTTATACTCTTCGTTTGCAGCAACAAATGGCAACAGGAGTGCCTTTAGAGTTACCTTTTGGTATTTCAATGCCGCCAACCGATGGACAGATAATTATGTTTGGTAAAGGCTTAGGTTTTCTTTTAATAGAAAATTTTGGTTAATTGCAACATGAAATGAAATTTTACAAATATTAGACAGTGACATTTTTGGGCAGTGCTGCCGCAGGAAGTGCTCCTAGTCGAACAGTGAAAACCTTAAGTAGATAGATAGAGAAATGTCCCTCCGTCTGCGCCGGCATGTGATTTATGTGGTAAATAAAAGAAGGACAGGAACAAGAACTAGTACAAGACCGAGAATCAAAGCCCGGCGATAGGGGCTGTGAACAGGGGGAATCGGCGACGGGCTGGAGCAGATGGAGTCGCTGGTGTCTCAGTGGCTGCAACATGCGATTCCGATTGCAATTGCAACAAGCAGCAGGCGGCAGGCGGCATGCGGCTGGCGGCATAGGCGAATTCAAAGACAAAGGAGTGGAGCAGCGACAGACAAGAGTCGGCAGGCGGCGAGACGGAGTAAAAGTTTTAATATTATTTCAAGTCTGAAATGAGGGCAATCAGCAAGTGCAATTGTCGTTGAGCGGCTGGCATAACAAAAGAACCCGTTTTTGGCCGGGCAGGATGCCACGGGGCCAGGATGAAGGTTGTGGGTGGCCCTGGGTAAAGGAACAGAACAAAGGCGTCACTGAGATGGATCCCTGTAAGGCTTCGCCAATAAGCGATGGGAGTGCCCGCTGTCAGCGCCAAATGATGCATTCCCTGGCCCCCGGGGCCGCCGCTGGGGGGCGAATCCGTCGAAACGGGCGAGGTGGAAATATGTACATAGAGGTTGCCGCTGAAGGAAAACAAACAGAGGCGCAGAAGGCAATGACAAAGAGCCCGGATGGGCGGCGGAATCAGTAGAGCAGATGTAGATAGGATGGCTTACAAGTAGGTAAACGATGTAGTTTCAATTAAGGATGTGCTAAGGACGAAAATGGCAGTGCGGTGCCCGATGAGGCGCAGCCAAGGCGACTAAGAGAGAGAGCCAAGCACAAGCGGTTGGTGCGCTGATGAAGTCGTTTCCTTTGAGACGCGGAGTGTTATCCTGCAGCCAGGATGCATGCGTCGCATGAGCGATGACAGCGGACCGCCTGGAATCGGGCCGGGCTGGGGCGAATGCGTCAAACTGAACTTGTACCACTAACCCAGTTAGCAGAGCCGACGCATGTCCTGGCCCAATGCGCATCCTGTTGCGAACCCGAAGCCTTGCCAGCCGAGGCGGAACAAACGGAACCGGAGCGCTGCCACGTAAGCTCGACTGCGGCAAGTTCGACGGCGAAAAGCCACTCAAACATGCTGCCAGACGCAGAATGTTGCCCAACATTACCAAGGTTGCGATGTAGAGCTTATCGCGGGCCGAGACTTTCTTTTCACCTCCTCTTATCAGTCGAATAAGCGGCACGTTTTGGTGGGGGCATTTGGGGGCGCACCAGCTCGTGCCCAATTCTAATGCCCCGCATTGGGTGTTCAACCTCGCCGGCAAGATGACGTGTTTCCTTGACAGTTGGATTTGCGTCTGCATTTCGCTGATCTGGCTGCAAGTGAGCCTGATCAACGATTCCCTGGAGTTCCTGCGGACAGCGGTGCCCCT